>SKCR01029510.1:0-104934 GCA_019454045.1 Zanthoxylum bungeanum | reverse complement strand
TAAATAAATACATGAATACATTAAAGTCAAGATTAAAGTCAACATTGAATTATAAAGGCATAATCATATATCGGGTGTCCAAAATCAGACTCGCTCTGATACCAATTTTTGTTGGGATTTTATAAAGAATTACAAGGTTAGCGCAGCGGAACGCGAAAAAATGATTTTTCCGATTTCAAAAATTTTTCTTGGAACAATTAAATAAACTTATTTATTTAATTATCCAATACTTAAAATCTGAAATTTTAACCCAAGAAATTATATTTCTTTTAATTATCAAATTACCCCAAAGTGTTACAAATTAATTATTTTGGTTATTAAAATGTCAAATACATATTTAATTGATTTCAAATCAATCCCAAAATAATTTATACAATTTACAACATAAACCAGAAACTTTTCCAGAATTCTGAAACTGCCCAGAATTTTTCCAGAATTATGAAAATAGCCCAGATTTTTTATTAATTGCAATTTGGCCCAATTTGTTCAAAACACATTAAGATCAAATCCAATCAATCCCAAATTTGACATACATCAAATATACATCAAATTATATAATATATATGAAAAGCCCCAAAATTTGATTAGGTTAAGAGCCCTAATTTCACTAATTACTCAAATTTCACAATTTACATTAAATTGACAAAATTCAACACTTTAATCTTCCAATTACCACACCAATCAAGTCTCACCATCATGAAATTAATCGAGAACAATTTTAGGTTAATTATGAATGGCTAATTAACTCTAGAATGGCAACTTTAATTTTCTAATTAATTTATTAAGCTTAATTACAATAATAAGTAAATAAATTAATCATACATGCATAACATCCTCAAACAAGCTACCAACAAATTCAATTACAAACTTAAGAGTAGAGAGATCAATCTTAGCAACACAATTGAAGATAAGATTAATAGAAGCAATTTCTATCTTGAAGAAAAATGAGAAATACTTACAAATTTCAAAAACTTAAGCTTTTTCTCTTTGGTTTTTTCCTTCAAAAGCTCTCAACTCTCTTTTGTAATTTTTGTTTAACTTGTGTAAGTGTGAAAAAATGGAACAAAACAATTTTGATATTCAATTCCCACAATTTCCGATTTTTGCTTAGAAAAATAAATAACAATTATTTATTTTTTGTTTAAAATCCATTAGTCCACATATAAGCTTTAATAATGATCTTTAATCAAGTTATCAAAAATGTGTTCAAATTATAACATGCAATTTCCAAAGAAATCATTACTTAAAGATATTTATCTTATTAATTAATTTAATTATTTAACAATTAAATAATTAATTAATTAATATAAATATCTTAAATATATGTATTATATTTACATTAAATATCTCAAATACATATGTTAATGATATATGTTTAAATATCACAAATTGATTTTTAATTAATGTGTATTTAAAAATATGAAATATTAAATACAAATACACATTAATATAGAAATGACCGTAAGGTCCCAATTGCATGTATTTTTCGTTTAACCATTAAACGCGTTATAAATAATCAGTATTATTCATAACAGTTGCCATAGTGCTCTACGAGTATATTTCATTAGTGAGACTCTCTAGATTCAGACATATCCGTCACGAAATCAAATTTCGTGTCTATAATTCACCCACCCGTAAATTATGACGAACACGGATAAACTCACTGAATCATACAGGTCGAGGTCACTGCATACGTATAATCCCTCCATCACAGGTATCCAGATTAATCCAGAGATATATATACAAATGTCAAATCTCTATAGATGTAATCACGCCGACGTTTCTATTAGCAATCCCTCAAATAACACTTAAAACTGATTTCTACAGTGTACCACGGGCCCATGTATTTAACAGATTGCTAATTCCATATTGAATACCTATGCTCTGTACACAGAGCTGAAGAATCCTTTCTTAATACACACAAAATATCTTGAGCATCAGTCCACACCCAATGAACAGGCGGAGGTCTAATCTAAATAGATCGGTGACGTGACTGCCATCTAAGTATGAAGGATAACTCAGATATCCACAGTGGTATCTCAAGTCAAAGAATCACTATGCTCACTCAACCCGAGAAGATTCTTATTGACGTTGGTGTACCATCCATTAAGAATCTTCGGTGAGTCGTTCAATGTTTATTCGCTATAAACACCTACACCTCTATAAGAGTCTCCAAGACTCATGGTTCACTTAGAAACCATCAAAATCCAAGATTCCAATATACGACATGTATCAGTCTCAACAGATTTACTTTACCGACCAAGTAGTGTAAACCTTGACCGGGAATATTCTAAGAATGACAATGGCATGATACAACTCAATGTCAGTTGCGACGCTTTTACAACAGTATCATAAATAATAATTCTAAGGTCGGTTACGTATTTACCATATCAAAGAAGAAGTTATATAAAAGAAACTGTTCATTTTATTTATTATAAAATGTTACATAAGTATTTACAAGGAAATACATAATAAAATTGGCGCTCAGAGCACCAACGCTAACAGTACCAACCTCGAACTACCAGGAAAGGCCAAGTGTTAGCTTATTTCTTGCTTGAATGTGAACCAACTCTATAGGGTTAAACTTTTCACTTGACTAAGTTGAAAGATGAGGTATGGAAGTTGTATGTTAAAGGGGCAACTAATCAGTCCAGAGTTGGGATTGGCTTGTATCTAGTGAGCCTTGAGGGCTTTGTAATAGAAGAGGTCATTATACTATTATTCCCAGCAACCAACAATGAGGCTGAATATGAAGCCCTGATAACATGAATTTGGATTGCAAAAGCCTATATGTAAAGAATATGGATGTTTACAATGATTCAGCTTTGGTAGTATCACAATGTCATTGGGATTTTTTGGTCAAGGAATTCCGGATGAAGAAGTATTTGAATCTGGTGAAGCTGTTATCTACGTTATTTTAAAGTTTTCAAATTAGCCAGAACCCCCGATTGGAGAACTAAGTGGCAAATCACTTGGCGACATTAGCCTTTGGTGTTGCGAAGACATTATGATGGGAAACTTGTATTTTAATTTTGCATGAACCTTCAATTTCATAACATGAGCTAGAAGTTATGAGTGTAAGTTCAGATAACTCTCTGATGAATCTGTACATTACTTATTTGTAGAATTAGACACTTCAAAATAATAGAAATAAAGCTCACCGGATACAATAAAAATCCAAAAGATACTGCATGGTGGATATGGAGTTGTACCAAAGATCTTATTCCATGAAAATTCTCAAGTGCTTAACTAAGCAACATGCGCGAGAGGTATTGTCGAAAATCTAAGAGGGCCAAGCAAGTAATCATTCCGGAGGATGGGCGTCGAAACAGAAAGTACTCCAAGTTAGGTATTTTTAGCCCACCCTTCAGAATAAGGCATAGAGTTTTGCTAGAATGTGCAAGAAGTGTCAAAAACATGCAACTAGAATCCACCTCATCGGAGAAGACTTAGCAATACTGGCATCTTTATAACCCTTTATTCAATAGGGAATGGACATAGTTGGCCCATTACCAATTTCAACCGGTGAAGTTAGGTTCATGACAGCAGACTACTTCATTAAATAGATGGAAGCAAATGCTTATAAGAGTATTACTGGAAAAGATATAGTCAAGTTTCTGAGGAAACAAATCATCACTAGATGTGTTTTACCTCGAACTTTGATTACAGATAATGGAAAATAATTTCATAATGCAGTAGCTGAAGAATTATGTCAGGAAAATATGATTCAACAGAGATTTTCATCCCGAAGTTAACCAAAATCAAACGGCCAAACATAGATGACAAATCAAACCATCTTTAGCAATTTGAAAAAAAGCTTGAAGATAGGAAATGAAGATGTCCCAAATCCCTGAAAACCAAACAACCTAAGAAGTATATCTTGAACTCTTAGATGTGATTCGGGATGTCGCAACTATTCATTTTGAAGCATACCAAAGAAATTTGGAGAAACAATATACTAAAAAAGTCTGGTATATGAAGTTTTTCCAAGGTGATTTGGTCTTCTAAGAAGCCCTTGACATCCAAAGAGAACCAAACGTTGGAAAACTTACAGAAACGTGGGAAGGCCTTTACAGGATCTCAAAGATCCTTAGAAAAAGAACTTATATGCTAGAAACCTTAGGAGGTCAGTCCATTCCATCTACTTGGACTATTTCTAACCTCAAAAGAATTTGTTTTTGAAGGACAAGGTAATTTGTAGATGTATGAAATCCTATTACATAGGCTGAAATACAGTAATGTCATAATTGTGCAAATAATTATATGTGGAAAAGTTTAATAAAATTGAGAGGGAACCTTTATCGGAGTTACTCCGGAACCTTCCTTATAGTTCCACATATTCAAGGGAAAAAAGCCCTACAAATTCAACTCACAAAGCTAATCGTCAAAAGGACAAAAGAAAATAATGAATTAAAAATCAAAATTGCCACAGATCCCAAGATATATTTTTGTTAGGATATATGCCCTAAAGCTTTATGTAATGTAAACATAATTATTTGTAATGAAATAAAATATTCATTATTCATTTATCAAATGTTTGATTTAAATCATATATTGTAAATTATATTATTTACCATTGATTACTCATGTGCCTTCAGACTTAGTGTATGAGTGTCATACACAAGAGGATTTAAGTATGAAATTAGTAATATAAAATAGTACGTAGAGAGCAAATAAATTGGTTACTTTATTTATGGTTCATCTAGAGTTGCGATACATTCTATAATTGTATAGCGACCTTGATCCGGGATCGTCCATATGGTGACATGAGAATGAAGGCACCTTATATGATGTGATCATATAGGACTGGACCCAGATAGAAATAAGTTTCTTATAATATCCATTAAATAAAGAAATTAATTTCAATATACTAGATGGTTATATATGGATTGATCTGAATCCCGAGTGTACTGCGAACTCCTGCTTGGCAGACTATGTCCTTTGATTTACAAAGGTGAGGTTGGTGTAACAATCCCGACCAATAGCGACGTACTTTGGGAACATGGTTTGGTGTGTAGTTGGCGACATTTTACATAGATATGGAGTTCACTCATTCTTGCGAGAAGTAGAGGAGTATGTTCATTAAGGGTTCATTCGGTACTTGAACGATTAGAGCGCTCAAGTCTTTCTATTACAAATAAAAAGATTAATATTCATAACAGTTATGAATAAATCGTTCATTAGAGAATCAATGGTATCTAAGGTAAAAAATAATTAGAGGGGTATAAAGGACATTCTGACCCGCTCTTATTATGAGATACTCGGGAAGGGCCAATCCGTATGTAATGACTATATCGATGGACACCGACGTATTTCAGTTTATATTATCTATCTACGACAACGAGAGTGCACCTTCGGGTTTTTAGTGGAATAACTTGAAATTAATAATTTATAATATTTAATTAAGAGTTTAATTAATATTCTTGGATTATTGGAGTTCGGAATCGTAGGTCTATTTGGTCCCCGTGCTAGCTCGATATACTATAGAAAATTAAATATAATTGGATAGTCCAATTATATATTCACATATATACGTTATTATTAATATGATTAATAATAATTTTTTTCACACTTGAAACTATATATTAATTTTAATATACATCTTTCATAATAAATGATTATATGATAATTATTTATTATCAGTTATTTTATTAAATTATATTGTATAATTTCAATAAAGATTTTAAATTATGATTTTCCAAAAATGTATTTTGGAAACTCTTGATTTGGAATGGAAGTTACTCCTTTTATTTTGACAACCAAATATTGTCATTATGATGACAATTAAGCAAAACTTTGATGGTTACAAAATAGGTGGGGCTGGCCAAATTCTTTAAGAAAAAGGGTTAGGGTTTGTTTTATTTTGTAAAATTAAATCATAAATATAAAAGGATAAGTGTATTATATTTTTACCTTAATTCAGAATTTTTAAACTCTAGCCACCCTAGTACATCGTTTCTCTCAAGTGTTGAAAGAAAAAGAAAAGAAACAAAAGAAAAGAAAAAAAATTCTTGTGTGATATCCTTGAAATCTAAAGTGTTTAGAGATTGTTTGGTAAGTGTAGCTCACATTTCTCTTTGTTGGTTGCGAGACATAGCACGAAAGACCAATATGGATTGGAACCAAAACAAATCAGCATCTTTTTTTTTATATACTCACATGGTAGTGAGCAGAAATTATGCTCACTGCCGTATCTTGTTGGTTTTTTTTGGAGATCGGTTTGATTGTTTTCTTGTCAAGAAAAATTAGGGAACATAAATGGGTGTTTCAAGGGTGTTGTGGGGTTGGTTTGGTGAAAAAATCAAACCTGAAACACTGCTATTGTTCACGCAAAACAGAGGCTGTTTTGGGTGAGATGTGCAAGCTTTTTAGGTGCAAAACGGATCAGATCTGAGCTGTTGTTCGGGGCTAAAATATTGTTAAAAATAGAAGCAAAATATTGTTGGAATGTATGCCCTAGAGCTACATGTGATGTAAACGGTTTTTTGTGTTTTGAAATAAAACGATGCATTATTCATTTATCAAAATTGTTTGTTTAATTTTTGCATATTATATATCATCTTAAATACCCTAGATTACTTATGTGCCTTCAAAATTAGTGTATGAGTGTCATACACAAGAGGATTTAAATCTGAAGTTAGTAATCTTAAATAGTCCATAGAGAGCAAACAAAGCGGGTACTTTTTTTGTGGTTTATCTATAGCTGCGGTCCATTCTATATTTGTATGACGATCTTGATCCGGATCGTCCATGTAGAGACATGAGAATGAAGGCACCTTGTATGATGCGATCATATAGGACTGGACCCAGATGGAAATGACATTCTTATAATATCCGTTAGACTAAGAAAGTCATTTCGATCTACTAGATGGTCATATATAGATTGATCTTAATCCTGAGTGTGTACTACGAACTCCTGCATGGCAGACTATGTCCTTTGATTTACAAAAGTGAGGTTGGTGTAGCAGTCCCGACCAATAGCTACGTACTTTGGGGACACAATTTGTTTTGTAGCTGGGAACATTTTACATAGATATGGAGTTCACTCCTCCTTCTTACGAGAAGTAGATGAGTATCTTTCTTAAGGGTTGATTCGGTACTTGAACGATTAGAGCGCTCAAGTCTCTCTACTACGAATAGAAAGATTAAAATTCATAATAGTTATGAATAAATCGTTCATTAGAGAATCAATGGTACTTAAGATAAAAAAATAATTAGAGGGGTATAACGGACATTATGACCCGACTCTAATTACGAGATACTCGTGAAGGGTCAATTTGTATGTAATGACTATATCGATGGATACCGACTTGGTTCGGCTTAATATATCATCTGCGGCAACAAGAGTTCAACTACGGGTTTTTAGTGGAATAACCCGGAGTTAATAATTCAGAATATTTAATTAAGAGCTTAATTAATATTTCGAGATTATTGGAGCTCGGAACCGTAGGTCCATTTGGTCCCCGTGCTAGCTCAATATACTATAGCGGATTTAGTATAATTGGATAGTCCAATTATATACTTACAAAAATAATATTATTAATATGATTAATAATATTAATTAAGTCACACTTGGAACTATATATAAAAGTTAATATATGATTAATATAATAAATGATTATATGATAATTATTTATTGTTAATAATTAAATTATATATGATATAATTTAATGAAGGCTAAAGTTGTAATTTCCAAATTAAAAGGTTTTGGAAACACTTGATATGTTTTGGAAGTTACAAATCCATGATGGCATTAAACCTTTTTGATTTTGTAACATCTTTGGCTTTATGGAAAGCTAATATAATGTTACAAAATTAATGAAAGAATATATGCCATGGCCGATTTTTTTGATAAGGAAAAAGGGAATGATTTGTTGTTTTGGAAACAAATAATCCTTGGCATTAATTGGAAGTTATGACTTTCAAAATTGTTAATTGCTTATTTAATTTTGTAACATCTTTTCAATAATGGTAATTGTAAATTTTTATTACAAAAATTAAATAATTCATTGTCATGGCCGAAAATTGAGAAAGGAGGAGGCTAAGGATTTGTTAGTTTTTGGAAACAATAAACCTTAGGTATAAAAAGAAGATTTTTATTTTCTTTTGTCTAACTCTCATTCTTGGAACCCTAGCCACCTTCTTCTTCTCCTCTACCATTCTCTCAAAAGTTGAGAAACTCCATTAAAGAACAAAAGAAGAAAAATAAAATATTAAGTGTGTGATTGAATCTCTAAATCATTTAGGGATTTGTTTTGTGAGTGTAGCCCACACTACTTTCCGTTGGTTACGAGTCATAGCACAGAAGACTTTTTGGTGACGAACCAATTGTCATATATCTCACGGCAATCATATAAACCGGAAGGCTGGTGCGTGACTCCTGGCAAGCAAGGGCATAAGCATTGATAGAATGATGTGCGCATAATGAACAATAAAGTCACGGCAAAATAATTTATGTATGTATGACAAATCAAATAAGTGGACATGCGCATGCTGGAAAGATTGTTAAATGAACAAAATGGAGATCAACGTGAATGGTGCATTTGATAATGGAAGCCGAACAGTCACAGTCACATTACATGCGCATATGTGAACAAAACACAGTGCAGTTTTTGCACATCCGTTCGGGGACTGTTTCGGGGATATTCCGGGGCTGAAATCTTGTCCAAAACAGAAGCAAAATTTCAGTATACCCACTGGTTACATTCAGCCAAAGGAAGGGGCAAGCAGAAAATTTTTTCAAGTCCGATCCGTGTGCCTAAGTCGCTTTCGCTGCGCGAGGAAAGCGTTTCCTACAATTGGCATCTAGAGCGAGGTTGAAAAGTGTTCTTAATCCTTTTCTTTTTCATTTAAAGTTTCTGTTTTTAATATATTTATATGAGTTATAAATATTATATGCATGTTTAGGTGAGTGGGCACATTGTGATATTCATATGATGAATGTTTTTGTTATTTCATGTGATGAATGGATTTTGCATTGGTCGTAAATTTTTCCAGCTCTTATTTTTTGTAGTTGGTTTTGTTTTTGGGATGTAAGGCCATAATGCCATTGTTTACATTTGTTGTAATTTTATTTTTCAATGTAAAATTTCAATCTTTGTAATTTGGAGCACCGAAGTCGCAAAGGAGCCAACACCACTTTGGAGCGGGATTTGAAGATCAAGGAATGCCTTGGTAAATCTTTTGTACTAATAAGATTAGTATAGGAAAAATAAGAGCCCGGTCAATGCAAAATATTTTTTATGTTATATGTATGTTTATTTCGAATTGTTTGAATAACATGTCATATAGCTTAGAGTGCCCACTCTTGCATTTTACATGCCATAACATGTCATAGATGCATTATCATTATACACATAATAATATGATTTTATGTAATTTAAAATGTTTAAATTATAATATGATATGCATAGAAATCAATTAATTGGATTATTTGGATTTATGGTTAAAATTTGAATTCTAATATATTGGGCTTAATTGGTGCATAATAAATTCCATTGGTATATAGGATGGAAACCCGGATATAAATTCCATAGCCAAATCCGAATGGACGGTAATATGGTCTGCACTCGGGATACAATTTCACGTACGTACATTGGATTTTATAACGCACTAAGATTTATTAAAATGTTTAATTAAAATTTTGACCTTTTAGAATTCCATAATTTTTAAACTTATTAGTGTCTAGTATTTTAAGAGTTAAAATATAATAGCTCACTAATACCACTCTAATTAAATTAGTTTAATTGAGTAAAACTATTAGTAGAGACTAATGAAATGTTAGTGATACAATTTTAATAGTTAAAATTGATTAGCTCACTTATGACAAACTAGTGTAAATAAAAATTATGATTTAGCCGCCATATTTTTATCCACACTAGTTAAAATAAAATATTAGATATTTTAGATAGAAACCTTAATTTTTATAATAGTTAGTGGGAGAGGGATATACGACAGTATATCCCGCGATCTCCGTTGTTAGTCCAAAAACGTGAGATTCAAAAGGCGCCTCGAGACGGCTTTGTTTTCGTCCCCTACGGATGGTGTCCATTTTGGGTCAATATCAGGTTTGGGTTCCGAGAGGATAAGGATTCTAGATGTATCTTGTGAACTGACCTACCCTACGGCGGCACTTCACTCATTAAGTCCAAGAATCCCGAAACGACGGGTTACACTCACAAAGGAATAATTAACTGTTAATAAAATTCCTTGATCGAATAAAACGGTAGTAGTTTAATATAGGAATAAGAGTTATTCCCGCATATATTAAATTGACTGAGATTGTCTCAATCTATCATGCGAGTACTTGACCTACCCTACATGGCACTTACTTGTGGGATGATAGATTTTCGTGGCATAGTAATTCTCTTAGGTTTCTAATTCATTATTCATGGTTCATGCATCATGTTTAATTTTATGCCAAAATTATTTGATGATTTTAATATACGATGAATGAATGTTAAATGCATGTTTTATTTTATTTTCAGTCATGGTTTCTCCAAATTATTTCCATACTCTCAAACGATAAATTAACGGGAGAAAACTATGTTAAGTGGAAAAGTAAAATGAACGCTATCCTGGTCTGTGAAGACCTAAATTTGTTCTGACGGAGGAACGTCCTCCCGAGCCGGCCAGAAATACTGGCCAAGCTGTGCGCGATACCTACTAGAAATGGGTCGCAACAAATGAGAAAGCCCGCTGCTACTTACTAGCAGGGATGTCTGAGGTTCTTGCTGCAAAGCATGAACCTATAGCTCTAGCATCTCAGATGATGGAGTCATTGCAGGGCATGTTTGGGCAGCCTTCGGAGCGTCAACGCCATGAGGCCATGGTCTCAGCGATGACTGCTAGGATGAAGGATGGGACATCAGTCCGAGAGCACCTCTTGAGGATGATGACCTATCTCAATACTGCTGAAACCCATGGAGCTCGTATTGACGAGCGTAGCCAGGTGACCATGATTATGGAAACTCTTCCGAATAGTTTTCTGCAGTTTAAAAGTAATTATGTTATGAACATGTTGACTTTTACTTTGACCCAAATACTTAATGAGCTCACCCATTATGAATCCATGCTTGTGGATCCTCGTAAGTTCGGTGTTGAGGCAAATGTTGTCGAGTCTTCTAAATCTACAAAGATGAAGAAGAATAACACTGGAAATGCTAAGGGTATAACAATTTGATGTACGTAAAGACCTTGTTGAAAGTAACTTTACTATAAAAGTAAGGACAATGTATGTTGTTTCAGTAAAATAGTGGGAGTTATCAGTTTTCAATTTTTCAAATAAAAGTTATTTGAATTTAAACAAAATTGTGTTTGTTCTTATTTTGTCATGGAAATATGATTTCTGTTTCAAAACTAATGCATGATGGTTATTATTTTTCGAATAATAATAGTTATTATTTCATAAATGGATTACCTATATGTTGAGGAAACTAGAAGATAACTTGTATGTGTTAAGACCGTTAACACATAAGCCACTGCTCAATACTGAAATGTTTTAGGTTGAGAAACCTAAAACTAAACGGCCAAAGATTTATCACGATGACACATATCTATGGCATCTTAGACTTGGTCACATCAACCTTGACCGGATAAATAGATTGATAAAGAACGGAGCCTTAAACTAGTTAAAGCTCAGGACTCTACCAGTTTGTGAATTATGTTTAGAAGAAAAAATGACCAAGAGACCTTTTACTGGAAAAGGTTTAAGAGCCAGTCAACCACTTGAGCTAATACATTCGGACGTTTGCGGACCGATGAATGTAAGAGCACGAGGTGGTTATGAATACTTCGTCACATTCATTGACGATTATTCAAGATATGGATATGTCTACCTAATGCATCACAAATCAGATACATTTGAAAAGTTCAAAGAGTATCGTGCTGAGGTTGAGAACTAATTAGGTAAGACAATCAAAACTCTACGATCAGATCGTGGAGGGGAATACCTCGACAGATATTTCGAGGAATTCTTAGTTGAGCATAAGATAGTATCCCAGCTCACAGCGTCTGGAACACCACAACAAAATGGTGTTGCAGAGAGGAGAAATCGGACCCTATTAGACATGATAAGATCTATGTTTAGTTATAGCTTACTACCTAGTTCATTCTGGGGATATGCACTGCAAACCGCAATGTATATCCTTAATGTAGTTCCATCTAAGTCTATTCCTAAGACTCCCTTAGAGTTGTGGAATGGTCGTAAAACTAGTTTACGACATTTCCGCATATGGGGGTGTCCAGCACATGTGCTGAAGAATAAGACTACAAAGTTGGAGCCACGTTCTCAGGTGTGCCTATTTGTAGAATATCCTAAGGAGACTAGGGTCGGATTCTTCTATAATCCTGATGATAACAAAGTGTTTGTATCGATAAATGCTACGTTTCTAGAGGATGACTATTTGAGGGAGTTCAAACCTCGAAGTAAAGTGTTACTCGAGGAGTTACTTGCTGGTTCGACCAGCACACCATCATCAACAAAAGTTGACAAATACATAGCACCTTCGACATCTGATAGTCAGATGCAAGCTCGTCAGAATGATCTACCGCCTAGACGCAATGGGAGGGTTGTACGACAACATGATCGCTACCTAGGTGTTGGAGAGGAACAAGTTGTCGTATCCAATGATGGCATAGATGATCCATTGACCTACACTAGTGCAATGGATGATTCTGACAAAGAGGAATGGCTCAAAGCCATGAACCTAGAGATGAAGTCCATGTACTCCAACTCGGTCTGGGAACTTGTAGACCGACCTGATGGGGTGAAACCCATAGGTTGCAAGTGGATCTACAAGAGGAAGAGGGGATCAGATGGGAAGGTACATACCTTCAAGGCTAGACTAGTGGCCAAGGGTTATACCCAGAAAGAGGGAGTTGACTATGAGGAAACTTTCTCGCCAGTAGCCATGCTTAATGTGGGACACAAGAACTGGGCGACGCATGCTGTCCCGGGCTCGCGGCCCGGTTGGGAGTACGGAGTAGCCCGCGGGGGACTAAACCGGAGAAATAATGGATTCGCCACCCGGTGTGAACCGGGAAAATGAGATTTAAGGCCGCACTAACCCCTCGCAAGGGAAGACCTCAAACCGTTGGGTTCGGAATGGTCCCTTACTCATGTCACTTGTAATGAAAGGATTTGTCAATAATTTAGTCAAACCTAAGTAACACATATTTCCAAGAGTATTATGCTTCTAAGTTCACATGTATGAAAGTAATCATCATAACGGCAAACATGCAATAGCACACGGTAATCTCATGAACATGCTTCGATCATATAATGCGGAAAAGAAAGAACAACCTAAACATAATGCAAATTCCAAACGCAAAACAAAATGATTAATCATGCTTGAAAATAAACAACCAAATAGGTTAATCATGCCTAAGAACCAAGTAACATACAAATGACCTAATCATGTTTGAATACCGTCTCATGAACACATCAAACAGATGGACGCAGGGATACAAATAATATGATTGATTACAAGATATAAGAGAAATCACTTAAGAAACAATTATACATGACATGTGATGAAAATGACTCAATTCAGTGTATTCGCGTTCGTGTAGCGTTCGGAAACATGTTCGAACGGTAAACAGAAGGTTCGTGTTCGTATAGCGTTTGATAACGCGTTCGAACGGGACCAGACAGAAAACATGCGTTCGTGCGGCGTTCCGAAACACGTTCGAACGGGGTTACAGCAGTGACCTCCAAAATGCAGTAAACAACATGACACATACATGAATGGATGAATAGATGACATCTAATAAATAACAACGGGCTAAAAGTGCGGCAAAGCATCGTGGTAAATGATTTTAACCTCTCAAAATAGAGGACCTTTAATCGGACTTACTAAGCCCATGCGCAATCAACACAATACATATATAAAAAGTAAAGACAATGATATCGGACTTCGTATACTCGATTGAACACATCTTATATTCATCCGAATATTCATCAACCGGCGCGGCAAAGCATCGTGGTAAAGGGTTTTAACCCCTCAAAATAGGGGACCTTTAATCCAACTTACTAAGCCCATGCGCTCGATCACATCATGCATATAAAAATAAAGACAATAATATCGGCTTCGTATACCCGATTGAACACATCTTACATTCAACCGAATATACATCAATCGGTGCGGCAAAACATCGTGGTAAAGGATTTTAACCCCTCAAAATAGGGGACCTTTAATCCAACTTACTAAGCCTATGCGCTCGATCACATCATTACATAAACAAATAACATGCGGAAAATCAAGTAGCGAATAATAAACAAATTAAAGCGACATAAAATGAAATATGTGCCGTTTACTCAAGTGGTACGTGGAGTTGTACCCCGAGTACAGATCATACTACCGTCCATTCAGAATCGGCTATGAAATTTATGTCCGGGTTTCCATCCTATATACCACGAGAGGCGACACACTTTTCATTTTATTCAAGGGCCACAACATACATCATTTTACAATACATGCATTTTTTGTCTATTCAAAGGCCACAACATGCATCACTCCATAGTAATCATGGAAATGAAACTCAATAAATAATAAAAATACAACTGAAAATGGATGTGAAAAATACCCTCAGGTCTAACCGTTTTTGTCGACTTTCGGACTCGCGTTTCACGGAGATCGGAAGGGTTAAAGCTCCTCAACTTTTCTGGTTCACTAGTTTGCATTTTACCTCGCTGTTTCGCTGCTCAAGCTACTATTTTGACTCCGTTTTGCTGCTATTTTGCTGCTGTATTGCTGCCGTATTCTGGTCACTGTGTTTGGTAATTTAGGCTACTGTTTTGGGTGTTTTGGAGGGCTGTTTTAGGCTGTTTCTGGACTATTTTACTGGGCAGTTTTTGTTCACTGTTTTGAGTAATTTTTGGACCGTTTTAGGGGAAAAGGCTGCTATTTTAGTCAGTTAAGGGGCTGCTGTTTGGGGTGTTTTTAGGGTATAGTTTGCATGCAGTTTAGGCAGTGAGGGGTAGGGATTGTGCGGTGATTTGGGAGTGATTTACTGGCTGTGTTGCTATGCAGTTTGTTGGCTTTGTGAGGATTGATTTTGTGAGTTGGCGACGAGGGTTTATGTGGGTGAGTGGCGAGCAATACGTGTAGGGTTTATGTGGCGTGCAGAGTGTGAATGTTGCTTTGGCTTACGTGAATAATATGAAGGCTGGTGAGGGTTTTTGAAGGGGCTGGCTGTTTATGGGCGTGAGGACGTGGCTTGCGTTTGAAGGTTGAGTGGTGCGGCAAGCTGGTAAGTGGCGTTTGAGAGAGGTCTGATTGAGGGTTACATGGATGGTTAGGGGGTGTTGAAGCTTATGGACGTGTGGAGGGTCAGTTACGTGGGCAGATTTGTGAATGGTGATCAGTTTAGGTTACGTGAGTTTGTTTGAAGATGCTTAGGGTTTTTGATTTGTTTGTGGCTGCCGAATGAGAGAGATGGAGAGAGGTTTTGTCTTGCTTTGTATATGCGTGAATGTGAGAGCTTGAGAGAGGTGCCAACCTTGGTTTTGTCTTGTTTATATAGACAAGGGCTAGGGCTTCCCCTTGTCTCACAAGGAATAGATTGGATTTGGTGTCAAACAAGGAAAGGATTTGATTGATTGGGGGGGAATTTTTGGTGAATTAGGAAGGTTGAATATTTAGTTTGTGTTGATTAGGCATTTAATTTGTTAGATTAGGAAGTCAATATTTTTAATTGGTTATGATTGATTTTAATTAGGCATAATATTTCTTTAATTTAGTATATAATATTTTAAGTTAGGAAGTTACAATATTTTATTTTGGTATAATTATATTTTTATATCTTATTTAATTTGGTAAATGGTTTAATTATTTTTATTTAATTCTATTACATTATTTATTAATATTTAATTTAATATTTGATTTAATTTGGAGGTATTTTAGGGTGATATGGGCGTGTGGGCCTAGATGGTGGGCGTGGGCTTGGTGATGGTGGGTGTGGGCTTGTTAATGGTGGGTTAGGTGTTGTGTTGGCTAAATGAATGGGTTTGGGCCAAGATTAAAAGGTTTGCGGGTTTTTTGGGCCGAACATAATTTTTTAAAACGGAGGTCCAACAAGCGAACCCGAAGCTAAACACGTGAACTAAATCCAACAAAACATCAATTCTTGACTCTTCCCTTCCGACGTCCGTTTCCCGCAGCTTCCGCGACTTAAAAGATAGTGCCTCCAAATGAGACTCATCATCGGGTTTCACATGCAAAAATGCAATGCCAACAGTCGCCCCCACTTTGATGGGACTTGTGCAGTGTGTGACAGTGACAATCCTATCAAAGTCTATGCTATGCATTTTTACTTACCTGGCTCGCCAGCTGCCACATAACTTGCCATGTAGCTTCGAAATGAGTGGATGAGAGGTGGTTCATTCTCGAACCGCCGAGTGGGTCTTGTTCCCAAGTTGAATTGAGTTGTATTGTGGGTTTTGTTCCCAATCTGAGTTAAGTGGTGCTGTGGGTCTTGTTCCTAATTTGAGTTGAGTTGTGTTGTGGGTCTTGTTCCCGATTTGAGTTGAGGTAAGGGTCTTCTTCCCTGAACTGTGGGTCTTGTTCCCGATTTGAGTTGAGGTAAAGGTCTTCTTCCCTGAACTGTGGGTCTTGTTCCCGATTTGAGTTGAGATAAAGGTCTTTTTCCCTAAACTGTGGGTCTTGTTCCCGATTTGAGTTGAGTTGTGTTAGTGGGTCTTGTTCCCGATTTGAGTTGAGATAAGGGTATTCTTCTCCGAACTGTGGGTCTTGTTCCTGATTTAAGTTGAGGTAAGGATCTTCTTCCCTGAACTGTGGGTCTTGTTCCCGATTTGAGTTGAGGTAAGGGTCTTTTTCCCTGAACTGTGGGTCTTGTTCCCGATTTGAGTTGAGATAAGGGTCTTTTTCCCTAAACTGTGGGTCTTGTTCCCGATTTGAGTTGAGATAAGGGTCTTTTTCCCTGAACTGTGGGTCTTGTTCCCGATTTGAGTTGAGATAAGGGTCTTCTTCCCTGAACTGTGGGTCTTGTTCCCGATTTGAGTTGAGATAAAGGTCTTGTTCCATGAACTATGGGTCTTGTTCCCGTTTTGAGTTGAGATAAGGGTCTTCTTCCCTGAACTGTGGGTCTTGTTCCCGATTTGAGTTGAGATAAGGGTCTTATTCCCTGAACTGTGGGTCTTGTTCCCGATTTGAGTTGAGATAAGGGTCTTTTTCCCTGAACTGTGGGTCTTGTTCCCGATTTGAGTTGAGATAAGGTCTTCTTCCCTGAACTGTGGGTCTTTTTCCCTGAGTGCCATACCCAGCAAAATTGATTATGATAATGATGTGGGCCTCGCCCCTAGAGTGCCGTACCCGTCAAAACTGATACTGATATATCTCCATACCCGGAGTGTCATACCCGGTAAAACTGATTCTGATAACGGTGTGGGCCTCGCCCCCAGATTGATGTGGGCCTCGCCTCAAACTGAAACTGACATGGGCCTCGCCCCTGGGACTCATCCCCAAGACTGAAACTGATATGGGCCTTGCCCCAAACTGATACTGATATGGGCCTCGCCCCTAGCTGATACTGATGGGGGCCTCGCCCCCAACTGATACTGATATAGGCCTCGCCCCCAGACTGATACTGATATGGGCCTCGCCCCCTCGCCCCCAACTAATACTGATATGGGCCTCGCCCCCAACTGATACTGATGTGGGCCTCACCCCCAACTGATACTAATATAGGCCTTGGCCCCAGACTGATACTGATATTGGCCTCACCCCCAGCTGAGACTGATGTGGGCCTCACCCCAAACTGATATTGATTTGGGCCTCGCCTCCAGACTGATACTGATTTGGGCCTCGCCTCCAGACTGATACTGATTTGGGCCTCGCCCCCAGACTGATACTGATATTAGCCTCGCCCCAAACTGATACTCATATGGGCCTCGCCCCCAGCTGATACTGATGTGGGCCTCGCCCCTAACTGATATTGATATGGGCCTCGCCCCCAGACTGATACTGATAAGGGCCTCGCCCTTGTGATTCATTCCTGAAAACTGCTGACATTGTACTGTTGCCGCTTCTGGTTGGCTTGCATTTGACGCTTTCTCTTTTTCTCCTTTGAAACCTGTTATTATAAAACAGAACAAACACAAAAAGGATGCAAATATGTTACGTGTATGCATGCATGCATGATTGAGTTTCCTATCCCGTTGGGTTAGGTCTTCTACCGGTACTCTTGGTGGCTGCTCGGTCTTTTGACAAGTCTGCCCTCTTCCCTAACCAACGGGTATCTATGATGGCTTTCAAGACAAAATGGGGTTAACATGGTGCATGTATGCATGAGGTGCATGTGATGCATGAGATGCATGCGATACAAGAAATATATCAACTCATTAAAATTTTCACACAAATCGGCCCATCATCATTTTAGAAGCTTTTGGGCTAACTGTCATAGGAGTGAACTCGTCCCAGTTTAAATGGCCCAACAAGTTCACATCTCATGGCAAGAAGTCCAACCGTATCCAAATGATAATGTTCCTAAACACAAACATATAATGGCCCATTGGCGTTTTAGAAGCTTTTGGCCCAATCATCATAAGATATGTTCTTGTCCCAGTTTAAATGGCCCAACAAGCCCATACCTCATGACAAAAGGTCCGAATGGATCCAAACGACCATGTTCCCAAACACAAGCACAAGTAAATAATTCTTATTAGTTCTACGACTACGATTCACATGCGGGTTTACGGGGGTGTGGACAAAGGCTCTCGCTGACGAAGGATTACCCACAACTAGGTCTCCCCACTTAGGGTTCGAGCGACCAAGTGAGCGCACCTTTTTTATACACTAAGGTACATGCCAATGAGCTATGGTGTGTGACTGACTATCAAATGGACTTCCCGTTGTAGATTCCCCAGAGGGAGGGTGGAGCGACGCTCTCTTAAGTACCCAAGCCTCTTATGCTCTTATCGCTTGGTGTCAGGAATAAACAACGAGTCCTCCAAATTAGTCCATCACAGTAGGCTACGAGTAGATGGCTATTTAGGTGCCTTCACAGCTTTTCATTCTAGAAAGGTAGTGAGTGAAGGAAGACACTAAACCATTACCTAGCCTCAAAATGCCTTTGATTAAACCCCTTTTAACCCAAGGTAGACACGGTCAATTAAAGCACAAATCATAATATTACAAGACATTATTTCAGGGCCGATTCTCTATCCCTAGTGGAGTTACCAGACTGTGGGATACAAAAACTGGGCGACGCATGCTGTCCCGGGCTCGCGGCCCGGTTGGGAGTACGGAGTAGCCCGCAGGGGACTAAACCGGAGAAATAATGGAGTCGCCACCCGGTGTGAACCAGGAAAATGAGATTTAAGACCGCACTCACCCCTCGCAAGGGAAGACCTCAAACCGTTGGGTTCGGAATGGTCCCTTACTTATGTCACTTGTAATGAAAGGATTTGTGCAATAATTTAGTCAAACCTAAGTAACACATATTTCCAAGAGTATTATGCTTCTAAGTTCACATGCATGAAAGTAATCATCATAACGATAAAAATGCAATAACACATGGCAATCTCATGAACATGCTTCGATCATATAATGCGGAAAACAAAGAACAACCTAAACATAATGAAAATTCCAAACGCAAAACAAAACGATTAATCATGCTTGAAAATAAACAACCAAATAGGCTAAATCATGCCTAAGAACCAAGTAACATACTAATGACCTAATCATGTTTGAATACCGTCTCATGAACACATCAAACAGATGGACGCAGAGATACAAATAATATGATTGATTACATGATATAAGAGAAATCACTTAAGAAAAATTATACATGACATGTGATGAAAATGACTCAATTCAGTGTATTCGCATTCGTGTAGCGTTCGTAAACACGTTCGAACAGTAAACAGAAGGTTCGTGTTCGTATAGCGTTTGATAACGCGTTCGAACGGGACCAGACAGAAAACATGTTTTCGTGCGGCGTTCCGAAACGCGTTCGAACGGGGTTACATCAGTGACCTCCAAAATGCAGTAAAACAACATGACGCATACATGAACGGATGAATATATGACATCTAATAAATAATAACGGGCTAAAAGCACGGCAAAGCATCGTGGTAAAGGATTTTAACCTCTCAAAATAGAGGACCTTTAATCGCACTTACTAAGCCCATGCGCAATCAACACAATACAAATATAAAAAGTAAAGACAATGATATCGGACTTCGTATACCCGATTGAACACATCTTATATTCAACCGAATATTCATCAACCGGCGCGGCAAATCATCGTGGTAAATGGTTTTAACCCCTCAAAATAGGGGACCTTTAATCCAACTTACTAAGCCCATGCGCTCGATCACATCATGCATATGAAAAATAAAGACAATAATATCGGCTTTGTATACCCGATTGAACACATCTTACATTCAACCGAATATACATCAATCGGCCCGGCAAAGCATCGTGGTAAATGATTTTAACCCCTCAAAATAGGGGACCTTTAATCCAACTTACTAAGCCCATTCGCTCGATCACATCATTACATAAACAAATAACATGTGGAAATCAAGTAGCGAATAATAAACAAATCAAAGCGACATAAAATGAAATATGCGCCGTTTACTCAAGTGGTACGTGGAGTTGTATCCCGAGTACAGATCATACTACCGTCCATTCGGAATCGGCTATGAAATTTATGTCCGGGTTTCCATCCTATATACCACGAGAGGCGACACACTTTTCATTTTATTCAAGGGCCACAACATACATCATTTTACAATACATGCATTTTTTGTCTATTCAAAGGCCACAACATGCATCACTCCATAGTAATCATGCAAACGAAACTCAATAAATAATAAAAATACAACTGAAAACGGATGTGAAAAATACCCTCAGGTCTAACCTTTTTTGTCGACTTTCGGACTCGCGTTTCACGGAGATCGGAAGGGTTAAAGCTCCTCAACTTTTCTGGTTCACTGGTTTGCGTTTTACCTCGCTGTTTCGCTGCTCAAGCTACGGTTTTGACTCCGTTTTGCTGCTATTTTGCTGCTGTATTGCTGCCGTATTCTGGTCACTGTGTTTGGTAATTTAGGCTACTGTTTTGGGTTTTTTGGAGGGCTGTTTTGGGCGGTTTCTGGATTGTTTTACTGGGCAGTTTTGTTCACTGTTTTGAGTAATTTTTGGACTTTTTAGGGGACAGGGCTGCTGTTTTGGTCGGTTAAGGGGCTGCTGTTTGGGGTGTTTTTAGGGTATAGTTTGCATGCAGTTTAGGTAGTGAGGGGTATGGATTGTGCGGTGATTTGGGAGTGATTTACTGGCTGTGTTGCTCGGTAGTTTGTTGCTTTTGTGAGGATTGATTTTGTGAGTTGGCGACGAGGGTTTATGTGGGTGAGTGGCGAGCAATGCGCGAAGGGTTTATGTGGCGTGCAGAGTGTGAAGGTTGGCTTTGGCTTACGTGAATAATATGAAGGCTGGTGAGGGTTTTTGAAGGGGCTGGCTATTTATGGGCGTGAGGACGTGGCTTGCGTTTGAAGGTTGAGTGGTGCGGCAAGCTGGTAAGTGGCGTTTGAGAGAGGTCTGATTGAGGGTTACATGGATGGTTAGGGGGTGTTGAAGCTTATGGACGTGTGGAGGGTCAGTTACGTGGGCAGATTTGTGAATGTTGATCAGTTTAGGTTACGTGAGTCTGTTTGAAGATGCTTAGGGCTTTTGATTTGTTTGTGGCTGCCGAATGAGAGAGATGGAGAGAGGTTTTGGCTTGCTTTGTATATGCGTGAATGGGAGAGCTTGAGAGAGGTGCCAGCCTTGGTTTTGGCTTGTTTATATAGACAAGGGCTAGGGCTTCCCCTTGTCTCACAAGGAATAGATTGGATTTGGTGTCAAACAAGGAAATGATTTGATTGATTAGGGGGGGACAAATTTTGGTGAATTAGGAAGGTTGAATATTTAGTTTGTGTTGATTAGGCATTTAATTTGTTAGATTAGGAAGTCAATATTTTTAATTGGTTATGATTGATTTAATTAGGCATAATATTTCTTTAATTTAGTATATATAATATTTTAAGTTAGGAAGTTACAATATTTTAATTTGGTATAATTATATTTTATATCTTATTTAATTTGGTAAATGGTTAATTATTTTATTTAATTCAATTACATTATTTAATTAATATTTAATTTAATATTTGATTTAATTTGAGGTATTTTAGGGTGATATGGGCGTGTGGGCCTAGATGGTGGGCGTGGGCTTGGTGATGGTGGGTGTGGGCTTGTTGATGGTGGGTTATGTGTTGTGTTGGCTAAATGAGTGGGTTTGTGCCAAGATTAAAAGGTTTGCGGGTTTTTGGGGCCGAGCATAATTTTTTAAAACGGAGGTCCTACAAGCGAACCCGAAGCTAAACACGTGAACTAAATCCAAAAAAACGTCAATTCTTGACTCTTCCTTTCCGACGTCCGTTTCCCACGGCTTCCGCGACTTAAAAGATAATGCCTCCAAATGAGACTCATCATCGGGTTTGACATGCAAAAATGCAATGCCTACACTTAAATTCATCTGTACTTTTCTATCCATTGCCGCATATTATGAATGGAAATCTTGATGAGAGTATCTATATGATACAACCAGAGGGGTTCATCGCCCAAGGTCAAGAGCAAAAGGTTTGCAAGCTGCCAAAGTGCATTTATGGACTCAAGCAGGCATCTCGATCTTGGAATATAAGATTTGATACAACGATCAAGTCTTATGATTTTGAGCAGAATGTTGATGAGCCTTGTGTATACAAGCGCGTCATTGACGAGAATGTGGTTTTTCTTATTTTATACGTCGATGATATTTTACTAATTGGGATGATGTAAGATATTATCAGATGTGAAAACCTGGCTAGCTAACCGATTCCAAATGAAAGATTTGGGAGAGGCCAGTTATGTTCTTGGGATTCAGATACTTCAGGATCGCAAGAAACGACTGTTAGCTATATCTCAGGCATCCTATATAGACAAGATCCTTGTACGATTTCGGATGCAGAATTCCAAGAAAGGCAATCTGCCTTATCGGCATGGAATTCATTTGTCAAAGGAACAGTCTCCTAAGACACCTCAAGATGTTGAGGAAATGAGACATATCACATACACCTCAGCAGTTGGTAGTCTCATGTATTCTATGTTATGCACAAGACCGGACATCTGTTTTGCAGTGGGAGTAGTCAGTAGGTTTCAATCAAACCCATGATTGGATCACTGGGTGGCTGTGAAACACGTTCTCAAGTATCTTAAGAGAACGAGAAATTATATGCTTGTATATTTCGGTGAGGATATGATCCTAATGGGATATACAGACTCTGATTTTCAGACAGATGTAGATTCTAGGAAATCTACATCTGGATCAGTGTTCACCATACGTGGTGGGGCTATAGTATGGCGGAGCATAAAGCAATCTTGTATTACTGACTCCACCATGGAGGCTGAATATGTAGCAGCTTGTGAAGCAGCTAAGGAAGCAGTCTAGCTCCGTAAATTCTTGGGAGATCTAGAAGTTGTTCCATATGTGGATAAACCACTCGCACTTTATTGCGATAATAGTGGTGCAGTGGCAAATTCAAGGGAACCAAGAAGCCATAAAGGGGGGAAGCATATAGAAAGGAAATTCAAAGAACCTGGCTGACCCGTTTACAAAGACCTTGTCGGCTAAAGTGTTTGAAGGTCACCTAGATGCAAGCTTCAAGTTTATCCGTGGGGCATCAGTATCCTGGATGATGGTATCTACAACATCAATTCTGAAACATTCCTCTTCCTTTTCATCACTCAGGAATTTCATGGCTTTGAAAACATTAAAGGTAACTTCTTGGTCTTGCACTTTCATGGTTAGTTCTCATTTTTGTACATCAATAACAGTTCAACCTGTAGCCAAGAATGGTATCTCGAGGATGATATGAACATATTTGTCTTCCTTCATGTAAGGATAATGAAATCTGCTGGTAGAATGAGTTTGTCAACTTTGACCAGCACATCTTCAACTACACCTCTCGGAAATGCGAGTGTTCTATCAGCAAGTTACAGAGAGACTGATGTGGGCATTGCTTCTCCAATTTACAGTTTCCTGTAAATTGAAAAAGGCATCAAATTAACACTAGCACCTAAATCACACAAAGCTTTTCCGATGTAATGTTCTCCTATGGTGCACGAGATGGTGAAACTGCCAGGATCTTTCAACTTTGGGGGAATTTTCCTCTGAATGATGGCGCTGCATTTTTCTGTCAATGCTATTGTCTCGTAATCTCTCAATCTCCATTTTCGTGACAAAATGTCTTTCATGAATTTGACATAGCTGGGCATTTGTTCCAACGCTTTTGCAAATGGAATGTTGATATGCAACTTTTTGAAGACCTCCAAGAATCGAGCAAACAGCTTGTCCAGTTTGTTTTTCTGGAGACACTATGGAAAAGGTGGAGGTGGAGTGAATCATTCTCGATCCTTTTCCTTTGCTTCTTTTTCCTCCATCTGTGGCTCTGCTTCTTTTGGAACTTCCTCAATGGATGCCTTGATTCCAACAACTTTGTTGATTTCAGTACGACTTTTCAAAGTGATGGCTTGACATTGCTCATTCCCTCTGTTCCTTGGATTTGGTTCTGTATTGCTGGGAAGGTTTCCTTGCGGCCTATAACTCTGAGTATTGGCGAGTTGTCCAATTTAATTTTTCAGTGCCTTTATAGATGCTGATTAGCTTTGATTGAATGATGTTTGGGCTTGAAACATAACATCGTATTTGGCTTCTGTAGACAAGGCCACAAATGTGGGTGACGCTGTCCGAGCTCGCGGCCCGGTCGGGAGTACGGAGTAAGTCCGCGGAGGACTAAACCGGAGAAATAAAATGGAGTCGCCACCCAATATGAATTGGGAAATTCTTCCCCTGCTCTGCTTCCTCCTCACTACTACTATCCCATATCCCCAGGTAAAAGGCTTGGCGGTCGAGGGTTTGGAGGACAAGGCTTTCGGGTAAGCCGGAGCTAATCATGTATGTGGGTGGTGGAACTGAGTGATAAATGGGTATGAGATTTCTCTGTTTGTTGGGTTATTATTTTTCTGGGTCGGGTATTTTGTGGGAGTCGATGAGGTCTGAGATTTCATGCTTGAGGCGGGCGCAGCTGTCGGTGTCATGGCCTTTTTGCTGGTGGTAATGGCAATATAGGTTCATATTGGGTGTGGTGGTGGAGGGTTGGGAAATGGTTTAGCTTCTAAGGGTTTTAGGAGTCCATGTCTCTTCAACTTCTCAAGCACCTTAGACAAAGGCTTGCCAAGGTTAGAAAAAAACCTGTTTCTGATGGCGGCAACCTCAGCAGAAACGGGCTTGGTTCCCGACGGCCCCATAATGGTCCTCCTATTCATGCCATAAAACTTCCTATTCTCAGCTTCTTCCTCCTCAATATCCATAACAGTCTCCATCAACTGTCGAAAATCGCTAATCATAGAGGTCATCTTCCTCAGCTTGCTGTAAATAGAGGGCTTAGTGCCATTGATGATCATCATGATCTGGTCCTTCTCTGGGGGCCGAGTCTGCATCTTCAAAAGTTGGCTCCTCCAGCAATCTACATAATCCTTGAAGCTTTTCTCCGGCTTCTGTTTGGTATTCTCCAAGTCGCGAAGCGACAAGTCGATCTCCAAATCCGTGACATACTGATTCAGAAAGGCCTCCGTCAATGCCCTCCAATCATCCTTGAACTTCCTCTCAAGGCCATAATACCACACCACATGAGCTCCCTCTAGCGACATCCCGAACATCTTCTGAACCTACCGCTTCGACAGACCCACCGAACTCATCACAGAAACATAGTGTCGGATATGGACCCTCGGATCCCCATTCCCGTTGAACTTGGCTATGTCGAGCATCGTGAACTGAGAAGGCAACTGCTCCTCGAAAGTCATCACCTCGTAGTCTAGTAAATCCTCATGCTTACCCTTCATTTGCGGGTAACTGACTCTACCTGATCCCTGAGTTTCTACAATTCAGTCTAAGACCCGGCTACCCTTCCCGCGGAATACTCAGCCATGTCATCATCAAAAACAGGGATCTCATCACTCATCATGTTCGGAGGTTCTTCACGCCTGACATTCTCAGAGCTTCCTGCCCCTCCTGCACGGGGCACTACCATATTGGCCACAGCGGTGGTCAAAGCTTGCAACTGCTCGGTAATCTTAGTGAGATTAGTTTCCAATTGATCCATGCAAGACCCTCTTATCTGACTCACTCATGTTCGCTAACTGCTTTTTGACGAGTCTTCTTTCTTCTCTAACCTAACGAGCATCTATGGTGGCTTTAAAACTACAAGTTAGAATGGTACATGTATGTGTGCGATGCATGAGATATATAAAATACGTGAGGTGATCAAAATAATATATCCTTCCAACCTTATTTCTCCCACACCCGTGGTAAGCCTATTTTGGTTCAGATTTCGCTTATTCTATGCACCAATGTGGGGTACACAAAATCATTCTCTCATATGCTACAAAGGCGAACCTTGGCTACCTCTGTCCCTTTCCATCGGTAAGAGACAAAAGCCGCCCATTTACAACATTGGCTAAGCCGATTATGGGATCATGCCATTGTCTAGAAATGATGAATTGGGCTTTCGGCAACCGTGGTCATGGGGATGAGCTTAGAGGCATCCAAAAGTATGCAAATATATTGTAACAAGGCCTATCCTTTCTGGACGAAAGCCAGTGCGGATATCGAACTCGTGCTTCTAGCATATTTGATCACGTTGGGGCTTTCTAAACCCATCAAGGTTTTCATACAAGTTGGCCCATTATCATTCCAAAGCATTCAATCATATTACTGCGAGGTGTAAACTTGTCACAGTTGAAAAAGGCCCAACATGTTTACACTTTTTCCATAACGTGGCTAAACAACTTCAAATGATATGGGGCCCAAACATAAAGTGGCTCATCGGAATTTTAGAAGCTTTTGGCCCAATCGTCATAAGACACAAACTCATCCCAATTTAAATGGCCCAACAAGTTCACATCTCATGACAGGAAGTCCAAATGAATCCAAATGAATCCCTATTGGTCATATAAATATGGTTCTCATGTCGTTTTGTAGGAATATTGATAAAGGCTCCCTCCGGAGAAGGGTTGCCCACAACTAGGTCTCCCCACTCAAGGGTTCGATCGACCAAGTGAGCGCACCCTTTTTATACCCTAAGGTACGTGCCAACGAGTGATGATATTATATAACAATCCGCCGCTTCGAGCGAAAATGACTTCACGATACATGATACCATCAAGGTAAGAAATGGTATGCAAAATATGAGACAAGGTTAACTAAAGCACAAATCACAAACATTACAAGACATTATTTCGGGGTCGATTCTCTATCCCCAGTGGAGTCGTCGGACTGTAGACAATGCCACAGAGGTGGGCGACGCTGTCCGGGCTCGCGGCCCGATCGGGAGTACGGAATAGTCTGCGGAGGACTAAACCGGAGAAATAAAATAGAGTCGCCACCCAGTGTGAACTGGGAAATGATTAAAGGCCGCACTCACCCCTCACAAGGGAAGACCTCAAACTGTTGGTTTCAGAATGGTCCCTTACTTATGCCAATTGTAATGAAAAGATTTATGCAATAGTATAATCAAGTCTTATGCAACACATGCAAGATAATCTAATCAACATACATTGCACACCCATAAATGTAAATAAATAAAAAGGAAGACAAATGCATAATTCCATAGACATATATTAAACAATGAAGCACAATAATGTAACTAATAACAACTATAAAAGCATTAATAATAAAAGCGGATAATTAGATACGTAATGCAAACGAAATGACCAAAGAAGCAAACATGCATGAAATATGATGAAAGGAGGTCTGTTCACTGTATGTGCGTTCATCCAGCATTCAGAAATATGTTCGAACGATAAACAGAATATTCACGTTCGTATAGCGTTTGAAAACACGTTCGAACGGGATAAGGTCTGAGGCATGGTAAAACAGAAGGCATGTGCGTTCGAGTAGCATTCGGAAACGCATTCGAACAGAAATGAGATAGAATGTTCACGTTCGTATAGCATTCAGAAATGCGTTCGAACGAGATAAGACCAGATGCATGGTAAAACAGAATGCATACGTGTTCGAGTAGCGTTCGGAAATGCATTGGAACAGAAATGAGACAGAATGTTCGCGTTCGTATAGCGTTCATAAACACGTTCGAACGGGATAAAACCTGATGCATGGTAAAATAGAATGCATGCATGTTCGAGTAGCGTCTGTAAATGCGTTCGAACGGACTGAGGTAGAATTCATACGTTCGTGTAGCGTTCGGAAATGCGTTCGAACGAGATTACCAAAGTGGTATCTAAAATAACACAAACACATGCGCGAATGCTTCTCAAGCGGTACGTGGAGTTGTATCCCAAGTACAGACCGCACTACCGTCCATTCGGATTCGGCTACAAAATTTATGTCTGGGTTTCCATCCGATATACCACAAGAGGCAACACTCAAGCACTAACACAACATGAATGTAAATTGAAGAATGAAAACATAACAACCAAAAAGGGTAAATGACAAGATCAACAGAAGAAGGGCGCGACAAAACTATGGTAAAGGTAGCATTTGGGCATTTCCCTCGAATAGAGGACCTTTAATCCAACACGATTAGCCCATGCGCACGAGATGACCATTCATAGATAAACAAAGCAATAACATACGAGAAGGAAATAACGGAATGATAAAAAAGATGCGACCATGGCCGACATCTATATGGGACTTTGTATGCCCGATTGAACGTATTTCACATTCAACGAAGTGTACTTCGTCCAGCGTGGCAAAACATCGTGGTAAAGGTAGCCTTTAGGCATTTCCCTCGAATAGAGGACCATTAATCCATCATGATTAGCCCATGCGCACGAGATAGCAATACATGAATAAACAAAGCAATGATACGCAAAAGGTAAAGAAAATAATAATAAAAGAGATGCGACCAAGGCCAACATCTATATGGGACCTCGTATGCCCGATTGAACATATTTCACATTCAATCAAGCATACATCATCCGGCGTGGCAAAACATCATGGTAAAGGTAGCCTTTAGGCATTTCTCTCGAATAGAGGACCTTTAATCAACATAGTTAGCCCATGCGCATTAGATTAAAAATGCATAAATAAATAACATACAGAAAGTAAGTAACATAATAGTAAAAGAAATGCGACCAATGCCAACATCCATGTGGGACCTCGTATGCCCGATTGAACGTATTTCACATTCAATCGAGTATACTTCGTCCGGCACGGCAAAACATGTGGTAAAGGTAGCCTTTTGGATTATCCATCAAATGGAGGACCTTTAATCCAACGTGATTAGCCCATGCGCACTAGATTAAAAATGCATAAATAAAGAAACAACAAATAGAAAATAAATAGCGGAATATAAACACAAAATTAAATAACAAAATGAAACACATGTTTGAAAGTTTCTCAAGCGGTACGTGGAGTTGTATGCGTGAAGAGCCCAGAAGAGAGGAAGGGTTTGGGTTATGTCCCTTTTTATAATGGTGGGCTAGGGTTTATTTGTTTGTGCATGGGATTTCAAAAGGAAACAAAATCATGCGATAAAAGGGAATGCATTTAATACAATATTTAAGGAAAAATATTGAGTATTTTGGTGGGGGATATATTTGATTTGAGAGGTGATTTATTTAGATTAGGAAAGGGATTTGATTTAAATTAGGAAGGGGATTTGATTGGATTTTGACATGTGTTAAATGTGTTTTGAATATTTTGGATGGGATTTGGTGGGCCTTGGGCGTGTGGGTTGGTTGTGTGTGGGCTTGGGGATTTTGGGCCGAGGCTAATAGTTAAAACATGGATTAATCGAGCGAACCCGAGGCTAAACAAATGAATTAAATCTGAGGATGTACTTATTTTTGAATTTTCCCTTCCGACGTCCGTTTCCCGCAACTTCCGCAGCTTATCGGGTAGTGCCTCCTAACGAGGCTCATTATCGGGCTTTTATGCAAAAATGCAAGTGTCTACAGCTTCTTACTTTTTGAACATCTTTGCAAGCATTTCTTTTATTTCTGGTTCTTTTTCATACTCATGGCCTTTGTTCTATTGTTTGAATCCGACTGTTGGATTGTTCTTTTGCCCTGAATTATTACTCCATGCGAAATTGGGATGATTCCTCCACCCCGGATTGTAAGTGTTGGAATATGGATTGTTCCCATGTCTGTTGAAATTATTGACATAATTCACCGTCTCATCATGTTGGTTTGTCTCTGGTGCTCCTCCATATGGTGAATTTATGGCACCGACTATGTTTACAACTTGCGTGCTAAGTATTTCCATGAATTTTCACATCTGTTCCAGCTTAGCATTCATTGCTGTGTTGGCTCCAACTTCATGGATTCCTGCTATTCGTTAAATCATGCTCATTTTTGTTGGCCACAAGTAATTATTGTTGGCCACTTCTTCGATTAGGTCAAAGGTCTCATCCTCTCATTTTGCCATTAAATCTCCTCTAGCAGCAGCATCAATTGTAGTTCTCATTAGTCCAGAAAGTCCATTATAGAAGGTTTGGACTTGTAGCCACTTTGCAATCTCATGGTGAGGACATTTCCGGAGTAATTCCTTGTATCTTTCTCAAGCTTCGCAAAGGGATTCTGAGTCATGTTGTACAAAAGATGTAATATCATTCCTCAGCTTTGCAGTTCTGGCTGGTGGAAATTACTTTGCAAGGAATTTGGTGGCTAGAGTCATTCCTCAACTTTGCAGTTCTGGCTGGTGGAAAGTACTTTGCAAGGAATTTGGTGGCTAGAGTGTTCCAAGTTGTGATGGAACCTGCTGGTAGTGAATGTAGCCAAGCCTTAGCTCTATCTTTTAAGGAATATGGAAAAACACTCAATCTCGTTGCTTCTTCTGCCGCTCGATTGTAATTGAATGTGTCGCAAACTTCCAGGAAGTTCTGATGTGGGCATTAGGATCTTCAGTTGCATTCCCCTCAAACTGAACTGATTGTTGTATCATTTGGATGCATGTTTTAATGTCACACGCATTTTCTGGTAAGAGAGGAAGTACAATACAGGAAATGAAGCCGTCAACCACCGAAATAGTTCTGTCTCGAATGGGAATTGGTGGTGCAACCTCCAAAGGTTCAGTTCCATGTTGATGATTAATTCTTGGCCTTCCCACCTTTCCCTTCTCAACTGTCTGATGGTTCTTTCAATTTCTGGGTCAAGCGGACGAATTTCAAAGCTTCTGGTTCTTCTCATGTAGTGTCTGAGAACCTGAACCAGAAGAAAACTGAAATAATAAATAAAAAGAAATTAGACACAAGTAAATGTATCTAACCCCAAAATTAATAGTGAAAGATAAATAAGTCCCCGGTAACGGTGCCAAAAACTTGACCGGTCTGATCACACACGTATAACGCAAGCGCACGTATCGTTCAAGTAGTATAAAATGTATCGATCCCACGAGGACTTAATACCTTAGCTATTAATTTATGAAGCTGTAGGCACTGTATTTTTTTTTTATATAAGTCCCGATGATGAGTCTCGTATGGAGACACTACCTCTTTAGATTGTGAAAGCCGCGGGAAACGGACGTCGGAAGGAAATAGTCAAGAATTGACACATTGTTGGATTTAATTCGCTGGATTAGCTTCGGGTTCGCTTGTTCGACCTCTGTTTCAAAGGACATCCTTAGCCCAAACTCCCACAAACCTCATCCTTAGCCCACATATCACTAAACCACACACTAAGCCACACAACAAGCCCATTAAATCACTTCCCTAAAAAATCCACACATTAAACACATGTTGAAATCAAACCAAATCACCTTCCCAAATTAAATAAATCACAAACCAAAATTAAATAAAGTCAAATAAAATCCCATCAAAAGCTTTCATAATTCACTTAAATTACATTCCCTAATTAAAAGATACAAATAAAATCATATCCCTAATCAAAAGAGAACAAATCAAATAAAATCAAATCACTTCCTTAATTAAAAGATTTTTCCTTATCCCACACTAATTAAAAATATCTCCCATAATTACACAAATCCTTTTCCTATTCAAACAAGGATAGCCCCCATCCATTTTCCTATAAAAAGAACCCTTTCACCAACACATAAAGATCCCTAGCTCAATCACACAAAAAACACACCAAAAACTCCCTAGACTCTCACGGCACCATCACCCTTGGCCACTCTCTCGGCAACTCAGCAGCCTCCATTCAACGCACCAAAGCCCCACTCATCAGCTCCCACCTAGCCCTTCCAGCAACCTACCTAGCCCTTCCAGCAACCCACCTACTTCACGTAACCAGCTCCTTGGCCAGCCATACATTCACGCAAGTCCCTCACGCATCAACGCCTCTTACCCATTCAACAAGCCACCACCTACTTCACGTAACAGAAAACCCTCAAGCAAGCCATCAGCCCTCACGCAAACCCTTCATGTAACATCAGCCCTTCACTTGCCTCAATTCAGCGCAAATAACCATTCATCCAAACAGCCTTATTTCACCACAAAACTGTCCACAAAACTGCCCTTTAAACCCTTCCAAAACCGCAGCCCAAACCAGTTCCAATAACCCACAAAATAGTCCCCTAATTACCAAAAAACAGTGAACAGAAAATACAACAAAAACAGCAGTGAAATGGAGTGAAAATAGCAGTCCAAACAGCGAAACAACAAGGAAAAATATTGGATTAGTGAACCGGGAGAGTTACAGAGCATCAACCCTTCTAACGACCGTGTAACACGCTTTCGAGAGACGACAAAAGAGGTTAGACCTGAGGGCACCTTATTTATTTATTATTCTTCATTTTTTATTTATTTTAATATATTATCGCATGAGAGTCGTTTGTTGAGGCATAATGTGAATTCCGGATGAACGGAATGCGTGTTTTCTTTTGTGGTATATCAGATGGAAACCCGGACGTAGATTCTGTAGCCGAATCCAAATGGATGGTAGTGCGGTTTGCATTCGGGATACAATGCCACGTACCACTTAAGAGACACACGTATTTCGTTTCATCCAACCTTGTATTCGAGCATGATTTAGTCTAGTATATTATTTAGTTAGTTATTTTTAAGCATGATTAGTTACTTATTTCGCGTTTGGAATTTTCATTATGTTTATGTTGTTATTTGTTTTCCGCATTATATAATTGAAGCATGTTCATGGGGTTGCCGTGTGTTATTGTGTGTTTTCCATGGTGATAACATACTTTCCAAGCATACAAACTTAGACATAGGATTTATCTTTATGAACATGAACTAGATATAGGTTGTTCTTGAGCATGTTGCGTATATTCGGTTATGATATTGCACAAATCACATCATTACAAGTGGCATAAGTAAGGGACCATTCCGAACCCAACAGGTTTGAGGTCTTCCCTTGCGAGGGGTGAGTGTGGCCTTAAATATTTGTCCCGGTTCACACCGGGTGGCGACTCCATGTTATTTCTCTGGTTTAGTTCCTTACGAGCTATTCTGTACTCCCAACTAGGCCGCGAGCCTAGAACAGCGTCTTCGATTTCTGTGTCCTACAGTTTGGCGACTCCACTAGGGATAGAGAATCGGCCCCGAAATAATGTCTTGTAGTGATTGCGATTTGTGCTTTAGTTAACCGCGTCTATAGTGGGTTGAAGGGGTTTAATCAAAGGCATTATTAAAGCTTGGTAATGGTTTGGTGTCTTCCTTCATTCACTACCTTTCTACGAGGAAAAGCTGTGAAGGCACCTAGATAATCATGTACTCGTAGCTTACTGTGATGGACTAATTTGGAGGACTCGTTGTTTATTCCTGTCACCAAACGATAAGAGGCTTGGGTATTTAAGAGAGTTAGCTCCACCCTCCCTCTAGGGAATCTACAACAGGAAATCCATTTGACAGTTAGTTACGTACCTTAACTCGTTGGCACGTACCGTAAGGTAAAAAAAAGGTGCGCTCACTTGGTCGCTTGAACCCTTGAGTGGGGAGTCCTAGTTGTGGGAATCCTTCATCAACAAGAGCCTTTGTCTGCACTCCTATAAACCCACATGAGAACCTTAGTCGTAGAACTAATAGAAATTATTCATTTTGTGTTTATGTTTTGGACCGTCGTCATTTGGATCCAGTTGGACCTTTTGTCAGAAGATGTGAACTTGTTGGGCCATTTAAACTGGGACGAGTCCATGCTTTATGGAATTTGGGCAAAAGCTTGTAAAATGCCGATGGGCCATTTTATGTTTGGGCCTCTTATCATTTGAAGTCATTTAGCCATGTTATCGCAAAGGTGTAAACCTATTGGGCCTTTTCAACTGGGACAACTTTGCCCCGCACAATAGTATGATTGAATACTTTAAAATGATAATGGGCCAACTTATATATCTCATACATCATACGCATCTTATTCATCTCACGCATACATGCATCATGTTAACCAATGTGTCTTAAAAGCCATCATAGATATCCGTTGGGTTAGAGAAGAAAAAAAGATTTGTCAAAAATAGTTTAACAAACATGGATATCGGGAAAGGAAACCGAGGAACAGAAAACTGTATGGCAAGGATAGAAAGACCATGGTGGGCCCGAAAAAAAATGAAAAAAGAAGAAAAAAAAAATTTGTTTGTTTTTAGTCCTTGATAGTTAGACATAAGTCCAATGATGAAATCGTTTGCTTTAGGGTGAAATCTTAGAAACGATAAACTATTGATGTGCTTTTATCTGATACTTTGAGTGATTGATATATGTTAGACTCGTAAGCACTTCACTATAGGTTCTTAGCGGTGAAAACCTGAGTAGTTAGCAAGGTGACTAGTTGAAGAAATTGTAGGTCGATGAATGACCGTTTTCTTAGATGTCTATCTTGATTTGCTTATGTTATAATGTGTGGTATGGTTGAAAATGAAAGAAAAGTCTCTAAAGAAAAGAATTGAACCACCTATAACCGATTAGCGTGAAGCTACCCATGGGCGAGTATTGTGACCACCATGAGGAGAAATGCTACCTTAAAGGGTAGGTGTGTTGAAAAAAAAAAGAAAGAAAGAAAAAAAAGAAAAGAAAAAGAAAAAAAGAAGAAGTTCACAATGAAAAGAAAAATGAAAGAGACAAAAGAGAAAGAAAAACATACCACATTTAGCACAGAAAAGCAACTGCCGACATAATTGAGACATCTAGGTTGGTTTGACCCATCGATCCTAATTTTTTGACGAAATCATTGAGTTGGCTCACCTGGGGTTGAATCTGTAAAGGAACCTTTGCACACACACACTTTGAGTCTGGCTTAGATCATTTATTCAAAGACTTGGATTTGAGTTGCATTGAATGTTTTGAAGGTTCTCTGGTTTCAATACTGGGCATTCTTTGAGGACGATAATATGTGTAACTATTGGGACTATTTCGTAGCATGAGATATAGTATGATGATATGGAATGCCACATCACGTGGTCCACCTTGACCTAGTGCAAACAGCGAAAGGCAGAAAGCTAAATCAAGTCTGGGGGCGACCAGTCTACCACCCCGTGAATAAGAAGTATAACAAGAAATTGAGCCATGAGACCAGAGAGAAGACTGAGCAATCACCTGGAGAACTGGCGGAAGACCTAACCCAACGGAATAGGAAATTCATTCATGCATGCATGCATACACGTAAAGTACTGGCATTCTTTTTTGTGTTTGTTCTGTTTTATATTCACAGGTTTAAAAAAAATGGGAGAAAGTGGCAATGTAAGCCAACCAGAATCAGCAACATCAATATTAGTTCGGGGATGAGTCCCAGGGTTGAGGTCCATATCAGTTTCAGTTTTGTGGATGAGTCCCAGGGTTCAGGCCCACACATTATCAGAATGCCGGGTATGACACTCCGGGTATGGAGACACAACCGCGACACCTCGGGTATGAGGTTTAGCACGCCGGGAATGGCACTCCGAGAATGGAGCACGGTTCGGAAATGAACAAGCTGGGAATAGCATTTCAAGAATGGAGCACGGTTCGTGAATGAACAAGCCGGGAAAGGCACTCCGAGAATGGAGCACGGTTCGGGAATGCACAAGCCGGGAATGGTACTCCGAGAATGGAGCACGGTTCAGGAATGAACAAGCCGGGAATGGCACTCCGAGAATGAAACACGGTTCGGGAATGAACAAGCCGGGAATGGCACTCCGAGAATGGAGCAAGGTTCAGGAATGAACAAGCCAAGAATGGCAATCTGAGAATGGAGCAAGGTTCGGGAATGGACCACATCACAGTAACGGTTCGAGAATGGACCACCTCACAGTAATGGTTTGGGAATGGACCACCTCACACAGTAACGGTTCGGGAATGGACCACCTCATAGCACGGTTCGAGAACGAACCATCACATCAGCAATGCCTCGAGGATGAGGTTCAATATGCCGAGAATGGCATTTCGAGGAAGGAGCATGGGTCGAGACCCACATCAGTATCAGTTCAGGGTCGAGGCCCACTACATCATCAGTTTTTCGGGAAGGAAACCCAGGGTTAAGGCCCACACTATCAGCAGTTTCGGGAATGAATCCCAGGGTCGAGGCCCACATCGTCAGAGTTTTGGAATGAATCCCAGGGTCGAGGCCCACATCATTAGAGTTTAGGAATGAATCCCAGGGTCGAGGCCCACATTGTCAGAGTTTTGGAATGAATCCCAGGGTCGAGGCCCACATCATTAGAGTTTTGGAATGAATCCCAGGGTCGAGGCTCACATCAGCAGATTTTCGGGAATGAATCTCAGGGCGAGGCCCACAATAGCATCAGTATCAGTCTCGCCGGGTATGGCACTCTAAGGGTGAGGCCCATATCATCATCAGTATTAGTCTTACCGGGTATGGCATTCTGGGGGCGAGGCCCACAATAGCATCAGTATCAGTCTTACCGGGTATGGCACTTTGAGGGCGAGGCCCACATCATTATCAGTATCAGCCTTGCCGGGTATGGCACTCTGGGGCAAGGCCCACATCATTATCAGTATCAGTCTTGCCGGGTATGGTGCTCTGAGGGCGAGGCTGTTGGTCTCCTCTAAGGTTCCCAATATCATTAATCAAGCATGAAACAAGTATGAATACACATCAAAGGAGGTGCGCAATAATCACAATGAATGGATTGGATGCATCGAAGAACAAGCTTTCTCCCCTCCTTCCAAGCTCGGCAGTGAGCTGCTCGAAATGTGGACTGCACGGCAGTGAGTGGTTTTCCTCCTCCAAGAATCGGCCATGGATTTCCTTTGAAGCTCCAAGCTTTGTGATAAACTTCCATGCTCACGCAATCACAGCCCTATCACCTTGGTATGTCTCCTAGAGTGTGCTAGCACTTTGATTTTGCAACAAAATCACTCATTTTCTTCACTTCATTTTCGGTCAAACCAGTGAGAAGGAAGAAGAATATGGCATTGAGGCCGAGAGAGATGAAGATGAGCATTTGGCTCCAAAACCATATGCAGAGAGAGAGAGAGAAATAAAAATTGTAATAGGTTTATAATTTCCAAAATTAATTAAGCATTTACCACTTTTTCAATTTCAAAAAAGTCAAGCATTTAATGCTTTCAATCATCTCACATCAACTAACATCAATCAATTGACAACTTGTCACATCACTCAAAGTGACATTTGATTTGACGCTTGATGTGACTAATGATTTGACACTTGATTTGACTTGCGTGCCGCACTCGAATTCAAAATGCGAATGCTCTCGCAAATAATCTCGGGTTCAAGTTCGTTAATTCCAAATTAACGAATTTTCCGTCGCGTCATAATTAAATGATTAAGCCTAGCGAAATCACTATTCACGTCGCTAACGAATTAATTCTAAAATAACTCGTTCGCCAGAATTAAAATCTAATTTTAATTCCGCATCAAAATCCAATTTTATTTAATATATCGAATATATTAATTAATCTATTAATTCCAAATTAATCGTCCTCTCTCTTTAATTGATATTTTATCCTAGATAAAATATCTCCGTAATTGATCCCTGATTAATTTTCTCTCTCATCTAATTAATCCCAGATTAATTAAAGTGCGAGTCATACGTCATCGGTGAATCTTCAGGAAGTGACCCATGAGATCCCCGGATATGTTGGCAGTAAATACGGTTGTCGGACTATCCAAACACGTAAGTACCTCGTACTACGTTTATACCGATTTACAAGACAAGGTTGGCTTCTAGCAAAGCGCCATGCCTACCCAATTCTCCAGAAACATGCTTACATGAATAAGCGATCTATATCAGGCATAGTATACGTTGTATTGCGTATTTCTGTCCAGTATCAGATGATCACGTGTTAGGACTAGGGCTGGAATTGTGTCTGCCCCGTACGAAGCACATGTCGGATGTCTGGTGACTAGTCTCTATAATCAGATAAACCTGACCTTGTCATTTTATCCCGATAGCTACAACATTTAAGAGAACCAGTCCCGTATCCTACGTGACCATCATTCTCCGTCCAGGAACAAATCATAGGGACCTCATATCATTTATACATCTAGGTGATCTAATAACAAATGATAAGAGTGCAATATATTTTGTCACATAGTTAATTTGTACAACAATACCATGATCTGTACAAATAGTGACGCTATGGGTCATAATTGTCCAACAATCTCCCACTTGGCCTATAGCCAGTCACTCGAGTGTCTTACACCCGAACTATGTACGGTTGGCTCAAACTGATGAGAAAAGCTTTCGTCTGCGGATTTACATGATTATCATCTGATGCGATTTATTCGATCATCATATCGCCACGATGTATGATCCGAACAAATCAGATGAATATCGAAGTATATATCTGGATCATTGATGAGACCATTAATTCTTTAGCCTGTACTGACGCCTAGCTCAGCTGCTAACAGAACTATATCTAATCTAATTAGATTTATTTATCGACCCAGAAGGCTTCTACTGCAGCTCAGATGCAGCAATAACCCGCATTAGTTGTTTATTCGGTAACAATATCTTGCTTGGAAGATTTCCAGCTCAATGTTCCGTTATTCAAACTGTATAGTACCGTTTGTGACTTATAGTCATCTTTATCGGTTTGGAAACTTACAGTAGTGATCCCAGTCACTTTAAGTTCTCCATCTCCCTAGACTAAGACAGCATCATTAGTTCTCTAAGATACTAACGGATGTTCTTAACATCAATCCAGTGACTATCACTTGGATTGGCCTGTTTGTGAATCCATATGCTCAAAGCATATGAGACACCAGGTAGCGTACATTTTTCAATGTACGATTCCACGGAGAGTTTTCGAAAGCCAAGTTTTCGCCGATAGTTATTTTATGGGAATTTCATTTCCCAGAAATGACATATGTTATCATTATTTTTATAGGACAGCCACTGTCAGTGCGCTCCCACTAAACCTCTTATATACACATGAATCATTTCGTTTTGAATTAAATCATAAATTATTATGATTACATCAAAACGACAATTCCAAGAACCTATGCTTGCTTCTATCCAAACATGGATCGAATAACCCGCAAACCTTGTTTCCTAGTTTTGGTACGACAAAATTGACAGGATGTTATAAACATCCTCCAAAAGGTTTCCGTTTAAGGAAAGCGATTTTCCCGTTAAGCTGACATATTTCATAAATGAAATACACAGCTTTAGAATGCATTATCCAAATGGATTTACCTTGGCAACAGGTAAAAGGTTGAATCGTAATCAACACAATGTTGATAACGATACCTTTCCTCTAAAAGCCTAGCTTTATACGTTGGTATGTTGCCATCCATGTATGTCTTCCTAGAAGACTTATAGTACCAATAGACACAATGCCTTGCGGTAGATCAACTAGTATCCAAACTTGTTGATATACATGGAATCCATTTCAGATTATATGGCACTTTGCCATAATTAGGGAGTCGATACCTTGTATCACTTCCTCATACGTAGTCAGTTGGTTTACCTCAATAAGATAGACGTCTTTATTAGGTGAGATCAGAAACCCATACCTCAGGTTGTTTTCTGACACTCTCCGACTTACGCGGTTCTTGTGTATTTGAAGATTAATGTTATAGTTTCATCCTTGATGAACTATTTTGTGTTCAATTAAGGATTGGTGCCAGGAATAGTATTACTCTGATTTTCATCGAGTTTTACTATCCTCCCACTTATCACTGCATATCGGTATTCCTCTTAGGAAATCCGCATGGTGAGCAACAATCTAATTTTTCTCTTGTGAGTTGTATAAGTACAATACTTATGGTATCCCTAAGATAACCTACAATTGGCACTTATCCAATTTGGGTTTTAGTTTGGTATCATCCAAACATATGCCTAGCATACCCAAGTATTCAGGATTGAGAAACCTGGTTTCTTTCCTGTTCATATCTAATATGAAATCTGTCAAACAGATTTTAATGGAACCTTATTCAAAATAAGTTCTTGCACTGTTTATGCTTATCCTGTTGAAGGAAATGGTAGCTCAGAGCGACTCATGATTAACCTTATCATGTCTAACACAATTCGGTTAATCCGTTCGGAAACACCGTCAAACTGACGTGTTCCGGGAGGAGTCCTCATTTGAAAGAATACTTTACTCTTTCAAGTATAATAGAAACTTATTGCTTAAGTATTTTCCATTACGGTCTTACCGTGATGGTATTATACTTTAGCCGATCTGTTCGTCTATTTCGTGTCGAAACTATAAAAGTTTCTGATTTGTGTTCTTCAAAAGAAACACATAACCATAACGCGATGCCACATCCGTATAGGTCACGAAATATTCATATCCACCTCTAGCCTAGCTAGACATGGGCCCAATTGTTTCACTATGAACTAGGGCTAACATATCTGTGGCATTTGCACTTTTACCAAGTAAATAGTGTTTTAGGCATTTTGCCCAATAAACAAGATTCGTAGACTTTATTTGAATGGGATCAAATTAGTCCGAGTACCCACTCTTCAAAAGTGTGGATATACGAGTCTTGTTTTGATTGCGTCCCAGACAACAATGCCACAATTAGTTTCTTCTGATCAAATCAGTTGAGCTATTTGTTTGTCATGTTATATGTTTGAGATATTATTTATATTCAAAATATAAATTCTGTCATTCACATCTAATGTGTTTATCTCAATATCATCTTTATATAATAAAACACTTTAGTGTTCTAGAATATAAAGGTAAACCCACAGTGGGTTAAACACTGATATAGAGATGATGTATCTAGTCAAACTAGTTACATTATAACAATTTCCAAATTTAGGTACACACCCTAAGGGTAGTTCCTAAATTAGGTATCTACGGTTAAAACAGCGACTTTCGTCCAGTTTCCAAATCGCAGATTAATCTCGATTGAAGTCAGTATCCTGTTCAAAACAGATTCTGAACATCAATATATTTATGTACCACACTAAGTATTTAAAATCCAATTTCAATACTAGTAGTGAACATAATTATGACAAACATATTTGAAGTCAGAGCCTTGCTCGTCTTCAATTCCTTCATGTCTGCTTTGTTCAAATGGCAGTCACGCTTCCGCGATCCCGTTTGCCACAATTTGAGCAGACACTTTTGGGATATGTCCTTTATCTTCCCAGAAGATTATAATGATTTTGCTTTTGCCATTTTCATATTCCAGAAGCCTTTGGCCAAGCCTTGGCCTTCTAGAATATCGAAGTAAGGTGCGCTTTGCGCTACTTGCCTAATTGCAAACTTTGACTTTGTCTCCTTGAGAATAGTCATTAACTCTCCAAGAGTTAAATATTGCAATTTTAGTACTTCTAAAATCTAAATATAGATTTATGAAGATCCTTCAATTTCAGTATCATACTTTAAGGATCTAATCCTTATTTCTGATTAAGAAATTAAGGAGTCTACTGTGACAAGCTTAATGGATTAAGCACTTAAGTTAACATCACATAAATCTTCCAAAGATTATGCTCTACTATTTGCTTAACTCCGGGCTTTAGGCTTAATATGTTATTTTATCAAATAAAGTAACTTATTTTTCCAGGACCATCCTGAAATTTGTTCCCAATTTTGAAAATTAAACCATTTAAATACATTTTCGCTAGGATTATGTTTTAAATGTCAATCTTTCAATTTTATCTTGATTTTAATAGTCCAACTATTTAATCAACGATTTAGGTATTATTTATTATAATGATTACAATAGTCCAACTATTTAATCAACTATAATTTTAATAGATTAAAATCAATTATATTAATTACTATAATCCAATTATAAAATCAACTATAAATGAATAGTTTGAATACAGTCTAACTGTTAATTAAAACAACGTTTAAATATTAGTCCAACTAATATTTAATTTATTTGACGAATGATATTTGTTTTGAGCGCGTATGGCAAGTAATTAAACGAATATTGGCAAATTCAATCTTGCCTCCCACTATTTTTCGGCGAGCCTCTAACCCTCTGTCGAGTAGTCTGGAAAACCGTGTTTCCTAGTGGGCTAGGATCCCGTTAAATATCACACAATCTTGACTTTGGCCAACAAATTGTATGATAATCAACTAGGTAGATCTCTAAGATCGATTGGATCCAATCCAATTCCTAGATCCGGTAGGGGGACATCCAAGTCCGAAACATATATCTTATTTATGCCAATACATCCAATGTATTACCTAACCTTTTTCCTCTGAATCAACTAAGCCTTGGCTTTGGCACAACAAACTTAATGATCCCAGTTAAGCGCGACCCATTGACCATGGAAAACTTCGTAATCAATGTCGATGGACAAGAAGTGGTCTTGACTTTGGCCAACAAACCACAACTTGGACAAGACACCAATATGGAACAAAGCTCTCGTGATTCAAACACATCCTCGACGGACAAAGGCCTTGACTTTGGCCAACAAGCCAATGCCAGTTTCGGATCTTGAGTGAGAATCACTCAATGGAAGGAAAGACGCTTAATATTATGCGAGGGTTTTTCGCGTGCAAATTGGCAACCAATTTATTATCTTTGTTAAGGTCTCATCATCATACACCCTTAAACATGCATTCTAAACACATAATAAAGCGCGTATAAATAAAATAATAATGATATGCGGATGGATACTTTACATTGATCCTAGATGAAATCTCTCCCTTTCTCTCTCCCGCTAGCACATGTATCACTTCTACCCGTTACACTACACTTCTAAAGAAACCTCATTTACATTGAGTGGAATAGGTGAGAAGAGAATACAAAGAATAGAGAGGTAATAAGGCTGGACACGCAGGTCCAATTAATAAATCAAATTTATTAAAACAATTTCTAAAATTGTCCCACCCATCTAATATCCATCCGATATACATTATTCATGCATCACAATCATGTATTCACTCAAGCATGTTATCAATCAATCTAATCCAATTAATTAATCTGATAATTAATGACCATCCAATGTTCAAACAACGATTTGATTTTGCTCGAGTCAAACTCGTTTTGCGAATAAGTACTCAAAGTATGAATTCTCGAATTAAATTAAACTACATAATTAAATCCAATTCAATTTGTATTTAATACTAATTCGCTATTTAATTCCAAATTAAATATTACACTTTATTAATAAACCTTTACGACTTAAATTCCAAATTTAATCGTTATGGGTCTCAAAGCCCGATTAACGTCAAACGTTTATTTAATTAAAGTCCAATGGGCTTTTAATTAATTTCTTTAAGGCGTGGACTTTTGGTAAACTCGGGTCGAACCCAATAACCAAATTCCAATCCGGGAGTTACCCCATAAGCCCAGAAATCAATTTAGGCCCATTAGGCCCAATTAAACTTTAAAGGTCCATTAAGTCGCATTTGGGCTTTATGGAGGCGATTTTGGGCCCAATTGGATCCAATCCATTTGGCCTAAACCTAACTTGGTACAACCAAGCCCAATAAACCCAATAACAACTTTTCAAGCCCATTTCCAAAATTAGCCCAATTTAATTAAACCATAAAAATCCAATTTCATAATTTAATTAAACAAAGTGCATAGCATTATTAATTACATAAATCAACATTTCCAAATCATCAATTTACACAACTAATCATGCTCTTTTAATCATCATCACATGTCCAACACATTTTGATTAAAAAATCAAACCAAACCCAATACATGATATTCAAGTCTCGGCAATGGTAGGGTTTTTAAGTCCGATTCCGATTCCAATCCAATTGAATCCGCAATCAACATTACCCAATCGTTTTCAAGTCATCCAATGAGCAACGAAACAAAAAATTCCAAGACCCTTTAGGGCATATACCTCTCTCGCCAAGCCTAAGATTTGGGCAAAAAATTGATCCAATCAAATTTCTTGAAATTGATCCAATCCAACTTCAATTAAACATGTTTTAAGCATACTAAATCATCCAATTTCAGTAAATCATGCTCACATTCGTTTTACCCAATTTTAACCGTAAAATCAATTTCATGCTTTCAAAGGCTCTGATACCATTGTTGGTCTCCTCTAAGGTTCCCAATATCATTAATCAAGCATGAAACAAGTATGAATACACATCAAAGGAGGTGCAAAATACTCACAATGAATGGATTGTATGCATCGAAGAACAAGCTTTATCCCTTCATTCCAAGCTCGACAGTGAGCTGCTCGAAATGTGGACTGCATGGCAGTGGGTGTTTTCCTCCTCCAAGAATCGGCCATGGATGTCCTTTGAAGTTCCAAGCTTTGTGATAAACTTCCATGCTCACGCAATCACAGCCCTATCACCTTGATATGTCTCCTAGAGTGTGCTAGTACTTTGATTTTGCAACAAAATCACTCATTTTCTTCACTTCATTTTCGGTCAAACCACTGAGAAGGAAGAAGAAGATGGCCTTGAGGCCGAGAGAGATGAAGAGGAGCATTTGGCTCCAAAATCGTATGTAGAGAGAGAGAGAGAAATAAAAATTGTAATAGGTTTATAATTTCAAAAATTAATTAACCATGTACCACTTTTTCAATTTCAAAAGAGTCAAGCATTTAATGCTTTCAATCATCTCACATCAACTCACATCAATCAATTGACAACTTGTCACATCACTCAAAGTGACATTTGATTTGACGCTTGATGTGACTAATGATTTTACGCTTGATTTGACTTGCGTACGGTACTCGAATTCGAAATACGAATGCGCTTGCAACAATCTCGGGCTCGGGTTCGCTAATTCCAAATTAACGAATTTTCCGTCGCGTCGTAATTTAATTCCGCGTTGAAATCCAATTTCGTTTAATATATTGAATATATTAATTAATATATTAATTCCAAATTAATCGTTCTCTCTCTTTAATTGATATTATATCCCAGATAAAATATCTCCGTAATTAATCCCAGATTAATTTTCTCTCTCATCTAATTAATCCCAGATTAATTAAAATGCGAGTCATACGTCATCGGTGAATCTTCGGGAAGGGACCCATGAGATCCCCGTATATGTTGGCAGTAAATACGGTTGTCGGACTATCCGAACATGTAAGTACCGCGTACTACGTTTATACTGATTTACAAGGCTTCTAGCAAAGCGCCATGCCTACCCAATTCTCCAGAAACATGCTTACAGGAATAAACGATCTATATCAGGCGTAATATACGTAGTATTGCGTATTTCTGTCCAGTATCAGATGATCACGTGCTAGGCCCGGGGCAGGAATTGTGTCTGCCCCGTACGAAGCACATGTCGGATGTCTGGTGACTAGTCTCTATAATCGGATAAACCAGACCTTGTCATTTTATCCCGATAGCTGCAGCATTTAAGAGAACCAGTCATGTATCCTACGTGATCATCATCTCCACTATGACTGGAGTGATACTTCCGTCTTGACATCACACCCAACACGCTACGATTCTCAATATACCCAGCATTGGCGTACACAGAACCTGTTAAAGCCCTGGACGACCGCAACCAAAGTATATTGATTGTCGCAAGTATTAGCGGTGAAAGTCTCAGGTTAAGACCAAATACACCTACCCTGATTTCGGACTTCCATAGACACATAGTCATACTACCAATGGAATTCCGAAGGGGTCTATCGAGAGCGAAGCTGTTTCCTGTACCATCGGTAAAACACAACCTCCTATTACACTTGCATGAGTATCCTATACCCAAATATATAGAACTATGATGTTGTGCCCTCACAACGCCCACAAGTGTAATACTAGTCTTTTACATATTTATCGATGTCCAATCTCGATAATACTCTGACAAGGGATATTTAATGATTTATCCTTCGTGGACTGATACTGTCTCATATCATTCTCCATCCAGGAAAAAATCATAGGGACCTCCTATCATTTATACATCTATATGATCTAATAAAAAATGATAAGAGTGCAATCTCCTTTGTCACATACTTAATTTGTACAACAACACCATGATCTGTACAATTAGTGACGCTATGGGTCATAATTGTCCAAGAGAGGCCCACATTAGTAGCAGTATCAGTATGGGGGCGAGGCCCACATTAGTAGCAGTATCAGTCTGGGGGCGAGGCCCACATCAGTATCAACTGGGGGCGAGGACCACATCAGTATCAGTTGAGGGCGAGGCCCACATCAGTTTCAGCTGAGGGCGAGGCCCACATCAGTGTCAGTCTAGGGGTGAGGCCCATATCAATATCAGTTTGGGGCGAGGACCACATCAGTATCAGCATGGGGCGAGGCCCATATCAGTATCAGTTTGGGGGCGAGGCCCACATCAATATCGGTTTGGGGCGAGGCCCACATCAGTATCAGTTTGGGGCGAGGACCACATCAGTATCAGCATGGGGCGAGGCCCATATCAGTATCAGTTTGGGGGCGAGGCCCACATCAATATCGGTTTGGGGGAGAGGCCCACATCAGTATCAGTTGAGGGTGAGGCCCACATCAGTATCAGTATGAGGGCGAGGCCCACATCAGTGTCAGTCTAGGGGCGAGGCCCATATCAGTATCAGTTTGGGGCGAGGCCCACATCAATATCAGCATGGGGAAAGGCCCATATCAGTATCAGTTTGGGGCGAGGCCCATATCAGTATCGATTTGGGGGCCAGACCCACATCAGTATCAGCATGGGGGTGAGGCCCATATCAGTATCAGTTTGGGGTGAGGCCCATATCAGTATCAGTTTGGGGCGAAGCCCATTTCAGTATCGGTTTGGGGCGAGGCCCACATCAGTATCAGCATGGGGGCGATGCCCATATCGGTTTGAGGGCGAGGCCCATATTGTCAGCGATATTGGGATGCATCGCAAGGTCGAGGGCCCCCGTTGTTGGTTACAGTTCCGGGATGCGTCCCAGGGTCGAGGGCCCACTGCATCATCAGTTGTAGTTCTGGGATGCGTCCCAGGGTTGAGGACCCACTACATCATCAGTTGAGGGCGATGCCCACATTGTCAGTGGTATTGGGATGCGTCCCAGGGTCGAGGTTCCCCCATTGTCAGTTGCGGTTTCGGGATGCCTCACAGGGTCAAGGGCCCACTATATCATCAGATGTATTTCTAGGATGCGTCCCAGGGTCGAGGACCCACTACATCATCAGTTGAGGGCGAGGCCCATATTGTCACTGGTATTGGGATGTGTTCTAGGGTCGAGGTGCCCTCATTATCGGTTGCAGTTTCGAGATGCGTCCCAGGGTCGAGGGCCCACTGCATCATCAATTGTAGTTCCGAGATGCGTCCTAGGGTCGAAGACCCACTACATCATCACTTTTAGGATGTGTCTCAAGGTCGAGGGCCCACACATCGATTGTAGTTCCGGGATGTGTCCCAGGGTCGAGGGCCCACTACATCATCAATACAATTCACATTTGGTGGTTCGGGAACAAAGCCCATAGGTCGAGGCACATCGCCACCATATCAATTCTGTTCAAAACAACAGGCAAGTCAGGTGGCAACTGGCGAGCCAGGAATTCATTCATCATCACTTTTAGGATGTGTCCCAGGGTCGAGGGCCCACACATCAGTTGCAGTTCCGGGATGCGTCCCAAGGTCGAGGGCCCACTGCATCATCAGCACAGTTCACATTCGGTGGTTTGGGAACAAAGCCCAGGGGTCGAGGCACCTCGCCACCATATCAACTCAGTTCGAAGCAGCATGCAAGTCAGGTGGCAGCTGGCGAGGCAGGTAAGTAAAAATGCATTGCATAACTTTGATAGGATTGTCACTGTTACATACTGCACAAGTCCCATCAAAGTGGGGGCGACTGTAGGCACTGTATCTTTTTTATATAAGTCCCGATGATGAGTCTCGTATGGAGACACTACCTATTTAGATTGTGAAAGCCGCGGGAAACGGACGTCGGAATGAAATAGTCAAGAATTGACACATTGTTGGATTTAATTCGCTGGATTAGCTTCGAGTTCGCTTGTTGGACCTCCGTTTCAAAGCACATCCTTAGCCCAAACCCCCATAAACCTCATCCTTAGCCCACATATCACTAAACCACACACTAAGCCACACACCAAGACCATTAAATCACTTCCCTAAAATATCCACACATTAAACACATGTTGAAATCAAACCAAATCACCTTCCAAAATTAAATAAATCACCTACCGAAATTAAATAAAGTCAAATAAAATCACATAAAAAGCTTTCATAATTCACTCAAATTAGATTCCCTAATTAAAAGATACAAATCAAATCATATCCCTAATCAAAAGAGAACAAATCAAATAAAATCAAATCACTTCCCTAATTAAAAGATTTTTCCTTATCCCACACTAATTAAAAATATCCCCCATAATTACACAAATCCCTTTCCTATTCAAACAAGGATAGCCCCCATCCCTTTGCCTATAAAAAGAACCCTTTCACCAACACATAAAGATCCCTAGCTCAATCACACAACAAACACACCAAAAACTCCCTAGACTCTCACGGCACCTTCACCCTTGGCCACTCTCTCGGTAACTCAGCAGCCTCCATTCATCGCACCAAAGCCCCATTCATCAGCTCCCATCTAGCCCTTCCAGCAACCCATCTAGCCCTTCCAGTAACCCACCTACTTCACGTAACCAGCTCATTGGCCATCCATACATTCACGCAAGTCCCTCACGCATCAACGCCCCTTACCTATTCAATAAGCCACCACCTACTGCATGTAATAGCAAACCCTCACGCAAGCCATCAGCCCTCACGCAAACCCTTCACGTAACATCAGCCCTTCACTTGCCTCAATTCAGCGCAAATAACCATTCATCCAAACAGCCTTATTTCACCACAAAAACTGCCCTTTAAACCCTTCCAAAACCGTAGCCCAAACCAGTCCCAATAACCCACAAAACAGTCCCCTAATTACCAAAAAATAGTGACCAGAAAATACAACAAAAACAGCAGCGAAACGGAGTGAAAACAGTGGTCCAAACAGCGAAACAGCGAGGAAAAATGTTGGATTAGTGAACCGGGAGAGTTGCGGAGCATCAACCCTTCCGACGACCGTGTAACGCGCTTTTGAGAGACGACAAAAAGGTTAGACCTGAGGGCAACTTCTTTATTTATTATTCTTTATTTTTTATTTATTTTAATATATTATCGCATGAGAGTCGTTTATTGAGGCATAATGTGAATTCCGGATGAACAGAATGCGTCTTTTCTTTTGTGGTATATCAGATGGAAACCCGAACGTAAATTCCATAGCCGAATCCAAATAGACGGTAGTGCGGTTTTCACTCGGGATACAATGCCACGTACCACTTAAGAGATACACGTATTTCGATTCATCCAACCTTGTATTCGAGCATGATTTAGTCTAGTATGTTATTTAGTTATTTATTTTTAAGCATGATTAGTTACTTATTTTGCGTTTGGAATTTGCATTATGTTTATGTTGTTATTTGTTTTCCGCATTATATAATTGAAGCATGTTCATGGGATTGCCGTGTGTTATTGTGTGTTTGCCGTGGTGATAACATACTTTCCAAGCATACAAACTTAGACATAGGATTTATGTTTATGAACATGAACTAGATATAGGTTTTTCTTGAGCATGTTGCGTAGATTCGGTTAAGATATTGCACAAATCACATCATTATAATTGGCATAAGTAAGGGACCATTCCGAACCCAATAGGATTGAGGTCTTCCCTTGCGAGGGGTGAGTGTGGCCTTAAATCTTTATCCCGGTTCACACCGGGTGGCGACTCCATGTTATTTCTCTGGTTTAGTTCCCCGCGAGCTATTCCATACTCCCAACTAGGTCGCAAGCCTAGAACAGCGTCGCCAATTTCTGTCAATGGAGGGGATTTGTGTCCAATTCGAATTCAATCCAATTAATTCCACAATCGACATTAAATCGCATTCCCGAATGATTCTAACTCATCCAATGAATCAACAATCAAAAAATCCAAGACATTTTAGGGCATACAACTTTCGGCCAAGCTAAGTATTTTGGGGAAAATTATTCCAAATCAATTTTCTTGAAATTGATCCAATCAAACTTCAATTCAAACACATTTAAGCATATTCATTCATCCAATTTCACAAATTCATGCTCAAAATCAATTTGCCCAAATTTTACCTGTTGAGTTTCTAATATAGGTCCCAGATCATGAAATCAAGCACAAAATTTGCATGAACACATCAAAGAAGTAAGGCGGAATACATACTAACATTGAACGGTTTGAGATGCGAAGAACAAAAACCCATTTTCGTCCTCCATGAAGCTCGGCAGTAAGCTTTTGAGCCAAGGGGCTGCTCGTTTTTGGCCTCCAAAGTTCCTCCAAGAATCGGCCATGTGAGACTCCATTGAAGCTCCAAGCTTCAAGCTTTCCAAAGATGATCCCAAGCTCACAAACTCACTTCCCTATCACCTTTGTATAACACTATGGTGTGCTAGCACTTATCATCTTCCATGCATCTCTTCTTCATTCGGTCAAACCAGAAATTTTGAGGAAGAAATCGGCTCCAAGCCGTGAGAGGAAGAAGGAGAGAAAGAGAGGGAAAGGGTTTCACGTAAACAAAACGTGAATGAGAGGAGAGAGAGAGTTAAATTAAAAAAATGTATTTGGTTTATTTATATTTTCAGAAAATTAATAAACCAATTACCATTTTTTCAATTTCAAAAACAAAAGTCAAAAAGCATAAAGCAAAAGCTATTAAATGCTTTCAACTACCACATCAATCACTCAAATGTAACATCACTCAAAGTGACATGTGATTTGACGCTTGATGTGACTAGCGATTTGACGCTTGACGTGACTTGCTTGCCGCACTCGAATTCGAAATGCGAATGCGCTCGCAAACAATCTCGGGCTCGGGTTCGCTAATTCCAAATTAACGAATTTTCCGTTGCGTCGTAATTAAATTATTACGCCTAGCGAAATCACTATTCACGTCGCTAACGAATTAATTCTAAATTAATTCGTTCACCCGAATTAAAATCTAATTTTAATTCCGCGTCGAAATCCAATTTCGTTTAATATATCAAATATATTAATTTATCGATTAATTCCAAATTAATCGTTCTCTCTCTTTAACGATACTTTATCCGAGATAAAATATCTCTATAATTAATCCCAGATTAATTTTCTCTCTCTAGAAATTAATCTTCTCTCTTTACTAATTAATCCCAGATTAATCATAGTGCGAGTCATACATCATCGGTAAATCTTTGGGAAGCGACCCATGAGATCTCCGGATATGTTGGCAGTAAATACGGTCGTCGGACTATCCGAACACGTAAGTACCTCGTACTACGTTTATACCGATTTACAAGACAAGGTTGGCTTCTAGCAAAGCGCCATGCCTACCCAATTCTCCAGAAATATTCTTACAGGAATATATAGATCTGTATCAAGCGTAGTATACCGTAGTATTGCGTATATCAGCCCAGTATCGGATAGTCACGTGCTAGGGCTGGGGCTGGATAAGTGTCTGCCCCGTCCGAAGCACATGTCGGATGTCTAGTAACTAGTCTCTATAATCGAATATACATGACCTTGTCATAATATCCCGATGGCCGGCCAGCACTTAAGAGCACTAATACTGTATCATGCGTGACATCATCTCCACTATGACTGGAGTGATACTTCCGTCTTGACATCACACCCAATACACTACGACTCTCTGATAAACCCAGAAGTGGTGTACGCAGAACCGGTTAAAGCCCTGTACCACCAAGACCAAAGTCTACCGATTATCGCAAGTATTAGCGATGTAAGTCTCAGGTTAAGACTATACACACCTACCTTGATTTCGGCCTCCATAGACACATAGTCATAATACCAATGGGATTCTGAGGGGTCTATCCAGAACAAAGCTGTTTCCCATACCATCGGTGAAACACGACCTCCTATCGCACTTGCATAAGTATCCGATACTTATATATATGAGAACTATGCCGTTGTGCCCTCACAACGCACACAAGAGCAATACTAGCCTATTCCGCATTATCGATGTCCAGTCTCGATAATACTCCGGCTAGGGATATTTAATGATTAAACCTTCGGGGACTGATACTGTCTCATATCATTCTCAGTCCAGGAACTAATCATAGGGACCTCTCTTCATTTATATATCTATGGTGATCTAATCACAAATGATGAGAGTGCAATTTCCTTGTCACATAGTTAATTTGCTACAACAACATAATGATCTGTGCAAATAGTGACGCTATAGGTCATTTTGTCCAACTTTACCCTAAGTCAATTTCATGCTCAAACCTTGCTCTAGATGCCATTGTTGGTTTCTATTAAGGTCCCAAGATCAATTATAAGCATGAATCAAGTGCGAATACACATCGAAGAAGTTGCGGAATACTTACATCGATCGGTTGAGCGACGCGGCAAGCAACGAAACTCCAAAAACTGCTTACTGGTTTGGTATGACGGCAGTTTGTGTTCACTGGTTTTGGCTTCGTTTTGGGTCCTTCGTTAAGCTCCGAGCTTCGTCAAACGATTCCCGGCTCATGGGTGGACTTCCCTATCACCTTCGCATGTCTCGTAGTGTGCTAGCACTTGCGATTTTTGCCACAAAAATCCAACTCTAAGCTTCCCACTCTCTCGGTTTTTTCAGCTAAAAAACCAGAAAGTTTTTCCCTATTTGGGCGTGAAATGAAAGAGGAGAAATGAGAGAGATTAATTTGGTTGTTTCCAAAATTGTGTATTATATACACTCATTTTAATTTCACATGCATTTCATGCGAATTTGGCTTTTAAAAGTCAAACCATTAAAGCCCCAACCACTCACATCACTCAATCCATCAAGTTGTCAAATTGATTTGACGCTTGATGCGACTAGCGATTTGACGCTTGATTTGACGTACCGTACTCGAATTCGAAATGTGAATGCACTCACAAATAATCTAGGGCTCGAGTTCGCTAATTCCAAATTAACGAATTTTCTCTTGCGTCGTAATTAAATGATTACGCCTAGCGAAATCACTATTCACGTCGCTAACGAATTAATTCTAAATTAATTCGTTCGCCCGAATTAAAATCTAATTTTAATTCCGCGTCGAAATCTAATTTCGTTTAATATATCAGATATATTAATTAATCGATTAATTCCAAATTAATTGTTATCTCTCTTTAATTGAACTTTTATCATAGATAAAATATCTCCGCAATTAATCCCAGATTAATTCTCTCTCTCTTCTAATTAATCCCATATTAATTTAGAGTGCGAGTCATACGTCATCGGTGAATCTTTGGGAAGCGACCCATGAGATCCTTGGATGTGTTGGCAGTAAATTCGGTCGTCGGACTATCCGAACACGTATGTACCTCGTACTACGTTTATACCGATTTACAAGAAAAGGTTGGCCTCTAGCAAAACGCCATGCATACCCAATTCTCCGGAAATATCCTTACAGGAATAAAGGATCTATATCAAACGTAGTATACCGTAGTATTGCGTATTTCTGTCAAGTATCAGATGATCACGTGCTAGGCCTGGGGCTGGAATTGTGTCTGCCCCGTACGAAACACATGTCGGATGTCTGGTGACTAGTCTCTATAATCGGATAAACATGACCTAGTCATAATATCCCGATTGCTGCAACATTTAAGAGATCCAGTCCCGTATCCTACGTGACCATCATCTCCATATGACTAGAGTGACACTTCCATCTTGACATCACACCCAACACACTACGATTCTCAATATACCCAGTATTGGCATACACATAACCTGTTAAAGCCCTGAACGACCTCAACCAAAGTATATTGATTGTCGCAAGTATTAGCGGTGTAAGTCTCAGGTTAAGACCAAATACACCTACCCTGATTTCGGACTTCCATAGACACATGGTCATACTACCAATGGAATTCTGAGGGGTCTATCCAGAGCGAAGCTGTTTCCCGTACCATCGGTAAAACACAACCTCCTATTACACTTGCATGAGTATCCTATACCCAAATATATGAGAACTATGATGTTGTGCCCTCACAATGCGCACAAGTGTAATACTAGTCTTTTACGTATTTATCGATGTCCAATCTCGATAATACTCTGACTAGGGATATTTAATGATTTATCCTTCGTGGACTGATACTGTCTCATATCATTCTCTCGTTCCAGAACAAATCATAGGGACCTCTCATCATTTATACATCTAGGTGATCTAATCACAAATGATAAGAGTGTAATCTCCTTTGTCACATAGTTAATTTGTACAACAACACCATGATCTGTACAAATAGTGACGCTATTGGTCATAATTGTCCAACAATCTCCCACTTGGCCTATAGCCAGTCACTCGAGTGTCTGACACTCGAACTATGTACGGTTGGCTCAAACTGCTGAGAAAAGACTTTCGTCAGCGGATTTGCATGATTATCGTCTGATGCGATTTATACGATCATCACAGAATTATCTGTACGTATTCTCGCCTATAGCCACGATGTATTATCTGTACGTATCAGATGAATAGTCGAAGTATGTATCTGGATCGTTGATGAGACCATTAATTCTTTAGCCTGTGTTCAAGCCTAGCTCAGCTGCTAACAGAATTATATCTAATCTAATTAGATATGTTTATCGACCCAGAAGGATTCTATTGCCGCTTCAGCTGCAGCAATAACCTGTATTTGTTGTTTATTCGGTAACAGTATCTTGCTTGGAAGATTTCCAACTTAGTATCCCATTATTCAAACTGTATAGTACCGTTTGCGACTTATAGTCATTTTATCGGTTTATGAAACTTGCTACAGTGATCCCAGTCACTTCAAGTTCTCATTCTCCACAGATTAAGACAGCATCCTTAGATCTCTAAGATACTAACGGATGTTCTTAACTTCAATCCAGTGACTATCACTCGGATTGGCCTGTTTGTGACTTCATATGCTCAAAGCGTATGAGACACCAGGTAGCGTACATTTTTTCAATGTACGATTCCACGGAGAGTTTTCGAAAGCCAAGCTTTCGCCGATAGTTATTATGGGAATATCATTTCCAAGAAATGATATATTATCATTATTTATTGGATAGCCACTGTCAGTGCACTCCCACTAACCTCCTTATATACACAAGAATCATTTCGTTTTGAATTAAATCATACACTATTATGATTACATCAAAACGATAATTCATAGAACCTATGTTTGCTTCAATCCAAACATGGATCGAATAACCTGTAAACCTTATTTGTTAGTTTTGGTACGACAAAACCGACAGGATGTTGTAAACATCCTCCAAAAGGTTTTCTTTTCAGGAAAGCGATTTTCCCGTTAATCTGACATATTTCATAAATGAAACATGCAGCTTTAGCAAGCATTATCCAAATGGATTTACCGTGGCAACATGTAAAAGGTTGAATAGTAGTCAACACAATGTTGATAACGATACCTTTCCGCTAAAAGCCTAGCTTTATACGTTGGTATGTTGCCATCCATGTACGTCTTCCTTAAAGACTTATAAAGTACCAGTAGGCACAATGCCTTGCGGTACATCAACTAGTATCCAAACATAGTTGATATACATGGATCCATTCCGGATTCATGACACTTTGTCATAATAGGGAGTCGATACCTTGTATCACTTCCTCATACGTAGTCAGTTGGTATACCTCAAAAGATGGACATCTTTATGAGGTGAGATCAGAAACCCATACCCTAGGTTGTTTTCTGACTCTCTCCGACATACGCGATTCTTGTGTATTCGAAGATTAATGGTAATAGTTTCATCCTTGATGAACTATTTTGTTTTCCATTAGGATTCGGCCTGAATAGTATGCTTACTGATACGATTTTTTTTCATCGAGTTTTACTATCCTCCCACTTACCACTGCATATCGGTATTCCTCTTAGGAAAACCGCATGGTGAGCAACAATCTAATTGTTCTCTTGTGAGATGTATAAGTACAATACTTATGGTATCCCTAGGATAACCTACAATTGGCACTTATCCGATTTGGGTTTTAGTTTGGTATCACCCAAATGTATGCCCAGCATACCCAAATATCAGGAATGAGAAACCCGGTTTGTTTCCCGTTCATATCTAATATGATATCTGTCAAACTGATTTTTATGGAACCTTATTCAAAATAAGTTCTTGCACTGTTTATGCTTATCCGTTGAAGGAAATGGTAGCTCAGAGCGACTCATGATTAACCTTATCATGTCCAACAAAATTCGGTTACTCTGTTCGAACACACCGTCAACTTGACGTGTTCCGGGAGGAGTCCTCATTTGAAAGAATATTATACTCTTTCAAGTATATAAGAAACTTATTGCTTAAGTATTTTCCATTACGGTCTTACCGTGACGGTATAATACTATAGCCGATCTGTTTGTCTATTTCGTGTCGAAACTGTAAAAGTTTCCGATTTGTGTTCTTCAAAAGAAACACACAACCATTATGCGATGCCACATCCGTATAGGTCACGAAATATTCATATCCACATCTAGCCTAGCTAGACATGGGCCCACTTGCTTCACTATGAACTAGGCTAACATATAGGTGGCATTTACACTTTTACCAAGTAAATAGTGTTTTAGGCAATTTGCCTAATAGACTAGATTCGTAGACTTTATTTGAATAGGATCAAATCAGTCCTAGTATCCACTCTTCAAAAGCGTGGATATACGATTCTTGTTTAATTGTATCCCAGACATCAACGCCATAATTAAGTTTTATCTGATCAAATCAGTTGAGCTATTTATTTTCATAATATATATTTGAGATTTATTTATATTCAAAATATAAATTCTGCTATTCACATCTAATGTGTTTATCTCAATATCATCCTTATATAGTATAACACTTTAGTGTTCTATAATATAAAGGTTCACCCGCAACGGGTCAAACACTGATATAGAGATAATGTATCTAGTCAAACTAGTTACATTATAACAGTTTCCAAATTTAGGTACACACCCGAAGGTAGTTCCTAAATTTAGGTATCTACGATTAAAACAGTGACAGTCGTCCTATTTCCAATTCGCAGATTAAATCTCAACTGAAGTCAGTATCCTGCTCATAGCAGATTCTGAACATCAATATATATTTATGTATCACACTAAGTATTTAAAATCCAATTTTAATACTAGTAGTGAACATAATATTGATAAACATATTTGAAGTCAGAGCCTTGCTCGTTCTTCAATTCCTTCATGTCTGCCTTGTCCAAACGGCAGTCACGCTTCCGTGATCCCTTTTGCCACAATTTAAGCAGACATTTTGGGATATGTCCTTTATCTTCCCAGAAGATTATAATGATTTTGCCTTTGCCAGTTTCAACACTCCAGAAGCCTTTGGCCAAGCCTTGGCATTCTAGAATATCGAATTAAGGTGCGCCTTGCGCTACTTGCCTAATTGCAAACTTTGACTTTATCTCCTTGAGAATAGTCATTAACTCTCCAAGAGTTATTATTGCAATATTAGTACTTCTAAAATCTAAGCATAGATTTATGAAGATCCTTCAATTTCTTTATCATACTTTAAGGATCTAATCCTTATTTCTGATTAAGAAATTAAGGAGTCTACTACGGTAAGTATAATGGATTAAGCACTAAAGTTATCATCACATAATCTTCCAAAGATTATGCTCTACTATTTGCTTAACTCCGAGCTTAGGCATAATATGTTATTTTATCAAATAAAGTAACTTATTATTTTGCCAGGACCATCCTGAAATATTATTCCCAATTTGAAAATTAAACCATTTAAATACATTTTCCCTAGGATTATGTATTAAACGTCAATCTTTCAATTGATATCTTGATTCTAATAGTCCAACTATTTAATCAACGATTTAGGTACTATTTATTATAATGATTACAATAGTCCAACTATTTAATCAACTATAATTTAATAGATTAAAATCAATTATATTGATTACTATAATCCAATTATAAAATCAACTATAAATGAATAGTTTGAATATAGTCCAACTATTTATTAAAACAACATTTAAATATTAGTCCAACAAACATTTAATTTATGACGACGAATGATATTTGTTTGAGCGCGTATGGCGAGTAATTGAACGAGTATTGAAAATTCAATTCTTGCCTCCCACTATTTTTCGGCGAGCCTCTAACCCTCTGTCGAGTACTCGGGAAACCGCGTTTCCTAGTGGGCTAGGATCCCATTAAATATCACACAATCTTGACATTGGCCAACAAATTGTATGATAATTAACTAGGTAGATCTGTAAGATAGATTGGATCCAATACAATTCCTAGATCCGGTAGGGGGACATCCAAGTCCGAAACATATATCTTATATATGCCAATACATCCAATGTATTACCTAACCTTTTTCCTCTGAATCAACTAAGCCTTGGCTTTGGCACAACAAACTTAGTGATCCCAGTCAAGCGCGACCCATTGACCATGGAAAGCTTCGTAATCAATGTCGATGGACAAGAAGTGGTCTTGACTTTGGCCAACAAACCACAACTTGGACAAGACACCAATATGGAACAAAGCCTTCGTGATTCAAACACATCCTCGATAGACAAAGGCCTTGACTTTGGCCAACAAACCAATGCCGTCTTAGATCTTGAGCAAGAATCACTCAATGGAAGGAAAAACGCTTAATATTGTTTGAGGGTTTTTTCGCGTGCAAATTGGCAACCAATTTATTATCTTTGTTAAGGTCTCATCATCATACACCCTTAAACATGCATTCTAAACACATAATAAATCGCATATAAAAAATAATAATGTTATGCGGATGGATACTTTACACAATGAGCCTAGATCAAATCTCTCTCTTTTTTTCTCCCGCTAGCACAAGTATTTACTTCTACCCGTTACACTACACTTCTAAAGAAACCTCATTTACATTGAGGGGAATAGGTGAGAAGAGAATACAAAGAAATGAGAGGTAATAAGGCTGGACACGCAGGTCCAATTAATAAATCAAATTTATTACAACAATTTCTCAAATTGTCCCACCCATCTAATATCCATCTGATATGCATTATTCATGCATCGTAACCATGTATTCACACAAGCATGTTATCAATCAATCTAATCAAATTAATTAATCAGATAATTAGTGATCATCCAATGTTCAAACAACGATTTGATTTTGTTCGAGTCAACTCGTTTTTGCGAATAAGTACTCAAAGTACGAATTCTCGAATTAAATTAACTACATAATTAAATCCAATTCAATTTGTATTTAATTCTAATTCAATATTTAATTCCAAATTAAATATCACACTTTATTTAACGAACCATTACGACTTAAATTCCAAATTTAATCGCTACGGGTCTCAAAGCTTGATTCACTTCCAACGTCAATTTATTTAAAGTCCAATGGACTTTTAATTAATTTCTTAAGGCGTGGACTTTTGGTCAACTCGGGTCAAACCGAATAACCAAAATCCAATCCGGGAGTTACCCCATAAGCCCAAAAATCAATTTAGGCCCATTAGGCCCAATTAAACTTTAAATGTCCATTTAGTCGCATTTGGGCTTTATGGATGCGGTTTTAGGCCCAATTTGATCCAATCCAATTTGCATTAACCCAACTTTGTACAACAAAGCCCAACAAGCCCAATTAGAATATTAAAGGCCCAAATCCAATTTTAAGGCCCAATTATAATTAAATCACAAAACCCAATTTCACAATTTAATTACATAAAGTGTATAACATGATTAATTATCCAATTAACATTTCTAAAACATCAATTAACACAACTAATCATGCTCATTTTCATCATCACATGTCCAACACATTTTGATTAAAATCAAACCCAATTTACATGCTACAAGTCTCGGCCAAGGGAGGGGATTTGTGTCCGATTCGAATTCAATCCAATTAATTCCACAATCGACATTAAATCACATTCCCGAATGATTCTAACTCATCCAATGAATCAACAGTCAAAAAATCCAAGACATTTTAGGGCATACAACTTTCGGCCAAGCTAAGTATTTTGCGGAAAATTATTCCAAATCAATTTTCTTGAAATTGATCCAATCAAAATTCAATTCAAACACATTTAAGCATATTCATTCATCCAATTTCACAAATTCATGCTCAAAATCAATTTGCCCAAATTTTACCCTAAGTCAATTTCATGCTCAAACCTTGCTCTAGATGCCATTGTTGGTTTCTATTAAGGTCCCAAGATCAATTATAAGCATGAATCAAGTGCGAATACACATCGAAGAAGTTACGGAATACTTACATCGATCGGTTGAGTGACGCGGCAAGCAACGAAACTCCAAAAACTGCTCACTGGTTTGGCGTGAACTGTAGTTTGTGCTCACTGGTTTTGGCTTCATTTTGGGTCCTTCGTCAAGCTCCGAGCTTCGTCGAACGATTCCCGGCTCATGGGTTGACTTCCCTATCACCTTCACATGTCTCGTAGTGTGCTAGCACTTGTGATTTTTGCCACAAAAATCCAACTCTAAGCTTCCCACTCTCTCGGTTTTTTCAGATCAAAAACCAGAAAGGTTTTGCCCCATTTGGGCGTGAAATGAAAGAGAAGAAATGAGAGAGATTAATTTGGTTGGTTCCAAATTTGTGTATTATATACACTCATTTGAATTTCACATGCATTTCATGTGAATTTGGATTTTAAAAGTCAAACCATTAAAGCCTCAACCACTCACATCACTCATTCCATCAAGTTGTCAAGTCACATCACTCAAAGTGACTTGTGATTTGACGCTTGATGCGACTAGCGATTTGACGCTTGATTTGATATGCCGCACTCGAATTCGAAATGTGAATGCGCTCGCAAATAATCTCGGGCTCGGGTTCGCTAATTCCAAATTAACGAATTTTCCATTGCGTCGTAATTAAATGATTACGCCTAGCGAAATCACTATTCACATCGCTAACGAATTAATTTTAAATTAATTAGTTCACCCTAATTAAAATCTAATTTTAATTCCGCGTCGAAATCTAATTTCGTTAATATATCAAATATATTAATTAATCGATTAATTCCAAATTAATCGTTATCTCTCTTTAATTGATATTTTATCCCAGATAAAATATCTCCGCAATTAATCCCAGATTAATTCTCTCTCTCTCTCTAATTAATCCCAGATTATTTAGAGTGCGAGTCATACGTCATCGGTGAATCTTTGGGAGCGACCCATGAGATCCCTGGATGTGTTGGCAGTAAATTCGGTCGTCGGACTATCCGAACACGTATGTATCTCGTACTACGTTTATACCGATTTACAAGACAATGCTGGCCTCTAGCAAAGCGCCATGCCTACCCAATTCTCTGGAAATATCCTTACAGGAATAAAGGATCTATATCAAGCGTAGTATACCATAGTATTGCGTATTTCTGTCCAGTATCAGATGATCACGTGCTAGGCCTGGGGCCCGAAAAAAAAAAGAAAAAAGAAGAAAAAGAAAAAAAAAGGAAAGAAAAAAATTTGTTTGTTTTTAGTCCTTGATAGTTAGACATAAGTCCAATGATGAAATCGTTTGCTTTAGGGTGAAATCTTAGAAACAATAAACTCTTGATGTGCTTTTATCTGATACTTTGAGTGATTGATCTATGTTAGAATCGTAAGCACTTCACTATAGGTTCTTAGCGGTGAAAACCTGAGTAGTTAGCAAGGTGACTAGTTAAAGAAATTGTAGGTCGGTGAATGACCATTTGCTTAGATGTATATCTTGATTTGCTTATGTTATGATGTGTGGTATGGTTGAAAATGAAACAAAAGTCTCTAAAGAAAAGAATTGAACCACCTATAACCGATAAGCGTGAAGCTACCCATGGACGAGAACTAGGACCACCATGAGGAGAAATGCTACCTTAAAGGGTAGGTGTGTTGAAAAAAAAAAGAAAAAAGAGAAAGAAAGAAAAAAAAAAAAGAAAAAGAAAATCAAAGAAAAGAAAAAGAAATTCAAAATGAAAAGAAAAAAAGAAAGAGACAAAAGAGAAAAAAAAACCATACCACATTGAGCACAGAAAAGCAACAGCAGGCATAATTGAGACATCTAGGTTGGTTTGACCCATCGATCCCAATTTTTTGACGAAATCATTGAGTTGGTTCACCTGGGGATGAATCTGCAAAGGAACCTTTGCATACACACACTTTGAGTCTGGCTTAGATCATTTATTCAAAGACTTGGATTTGAGTTGCATTGAATGTTTTGAAGGTTCTATGGTTTCAATACTGGGCATTATTTGAGGACGATAATATGTGTAACTATTGGGACTATTTCATAGCATGAGATATAGTATGATGATATGGAATGCCACATCACGTGGTCCACCTTGACCTAGTGCAAACAGCGAAAGGCAGAGAGCTAAATCAAGTCTGGGGGCGACCAGTCTACCACCCCGTGAATAAGAAAGTGTAACAAGAAATTGAGCCATGAGACTGGAGATGAGACCGAGCAATCACCTGGAGAAATGGCGGAAGACCTAACCCAACGGAATAGGAAATTCATTCATGCATGCATGCATACACGTAAAGTTCTGGCATTCTTTTTTGTGTTTGTTCTGTTTTGTATTCACAGGTTTTTTTAAAAAAAAAGGAGAATGCGGCAAATGTAAGCCAACCCGAATCAGCAACATCAATATTAGTTCGGGGATGAGTCCCAAGGTTGAGGCCCATATCAGTTTCAGTTTTAGGGATGAGTCCCAGGGTTGAGGCCCACACATCATCAGAATGCCGGGTATGGCACTCCGGGTATGGAGACACAACCACGACACCTCGGGTATGTGGTTTAGCACGCCGGGAATGGCACTCCGAGAATGGAGCACGGTTCGGAAATGAACAAGTCGGGAATGGAACTTCAAGAATGGAGCACGGTTCAAAAATGAACAAGCCGGGAAAGGCACTCCAAGAATGGAGCACGGTTCGGGAATGAACAATCCGGGAATGGCACTCCGAGAATGGAGCACGGTTCGGGAATAAACAAGCCGGGAATGGCACTCCGAGAATGGAGCACGATTCGGGAATGAACAAGCCGGTAATGGCACTCCGAGAATAGAGTAAGGATCGGGAATGAACAAGTCGGGAATGGCACTCCGAGAATGGAGCAAGGTTCGGGAATGAACAAGCCAGGAATGGCACTCCGAGAATGGAGCAAGGTTCAGGAATGGACCACATCACAGGAACGGTTCGGGAATGGACTACCTCACAGTAATGGTTCGGGAATGGACCACCTCACACAGTAACGGTTCGGGAATGGACCACCTCACAACACGGTTCGAGAACGAACCATCACATCAGCAATGCCTCGGGGATGAGGTTCAGTATGCCGAAAATGGAATTTCGAGGAAGAAACAAGGGTCGAGGCCCACATCAGTATCAGTTCAGGGTCAAGGCCCACTACATCATCAGTTTTTCGGGAAGGAAACCCAGGGTCGAGGCCCACACTATCAGCAGTTTCGGGAATGAATCACAGGGTCGAGGCCCACATCGTCAGAGTTTTGGAATGAATCCCAAGGTCAAGGCTCACATCATTAGAGTTTTGGAATGAATCCCAGGGTCGAGGCCCACATCGTCAGAGTTTTGGAATGAATCCCAGGGTCGAGGCCCACATCATTAAAGTTTTGGAATGAATCCGGGAATGAATCCTAGGGTCGAGGCCCACATCAGCAAAGTTTCGAGAATGAATCCCAGGGCGAGGCCCACAATAGCATCAGTATCAGTCCCGCCGGGTATGGCACTCTGAGGGTGAGGCCCACATCATCATCAGTATCAGTCTTGCCGGGTATGGCATTCTGGGGGCGAGGCCCAGAATAGCATCAGTATCAGTCTTGCCGGGTATGGCACTCTGAGGGCGAGGCCCACATCATTATCAGTATCAGCCTTGCCGGGTTTGGCACTCTAGGGGCGAGGCCCACATCATTATCAGTATCAGTCTTGTCGGGTATGGTGCTCTGAGGGCGAGGCCCACATTAGCAGCAGTATCAGTCTGGGGGCGAGGCCCACATCAGTATCAGTTGGGGTCGAGGCCCACATCAGTATCAGCTGAGGGTGAGGACCACATCAGTGTCAGTCTAGGGGGCGAGGCCTATATCAGTATCAGTTTGGGGCGAGGCCCACATCAGTATCAGCATGGGGGCGAGGCCCATATCAGTATCAATTTGGGGCGAGGCCCACATCAGTATCGGTTTGGGGGCGAGGCCCACATCGGTATCAGTCTGGGGGCGAGGCCCACATCAGTATCAGTCTGAGGGCGAGGCCCACATCAGTGTCAGCATGGGGGCGAGGCCCATATCGGTATCAGTCTAGGGGGAGGCCCACATCAGCATCGGTCCGAGGCGAGGCCCACATCAGTATCAGTTCAGGGTCGAGGACCTACTACATCATCAGTTTGAGGGAGAGGCCCATAATATCAGTGGTATTGGGATGCGTCCTAGGGTCGAGGGCCCCCGTTGTCGATTGCAGTTTCGGGATGCGTCCCAAGGTTGAGGGCCCACTGCATCATCAGTTGTAGTTCTGGGATGCGTCCCAGGGTCGAGGACCCACTACATCATCAGTTTGAGGGCGAGGCCCACATAGTCAGCGGTATTGGGATGCGTCCTATGGTCGAGGTGCCCCCGTTGTCGGTTGCAGTTCCGGGATGCGTCCCAGGGTCGAGGGCCCACTGAATCATCAGTTGTAGTTCCGTGATGCATCCCAGGGTCGAGGACCCACTACATCATCAGTTTGAGGGCGAGGCCCACAATGTCAGCGATATTGGGATGCGTCCTAGGGTCGAGGTGCGCCCGTTGACGGTTGCAGTTCCGGGATGCATCCCAAGGTCGAGGGCTCACTACATCATCAGTTGTAGTTCTAGGATGCGTCCTATGGTCGAGGACCCACTACATCATCACTTTTACTATGTGTCTCAAGGTTGAGGGCCCACACATCGGTTGTAGTTCCGAGATGCGTCCTAGGGTCGAGGGCCCACTGCATCATCAATACAGTTCACATTTGGTGGTTCGGGAACAAAGCCCATAGGTCGAGGCACCTCACCACCATATCAATTCAGTTCAAAACAACATGCAAGTCAGGTGGCAGCTGGCGAGCCAGGAATTCATTCATCATCACTTTTAGGATGTGTCCCATGGTCGAGGGCCCACACATCAGTTGCAGTTCCGGGATGTGTCCCAGAGTCGAGGGCCCACTGCATCATCAGCACAGTTCACATTCGATGGTTCGGGAACAAAGCCCAGGGGTCGAGACACCTTGCCACTATATCAACTCAGTTCAAAGCAGCAGACAAGTCATGTGGCAGATGGCGAGCCAGGTAAGTAAAACTGCATTGCATAACTTTGATAGGATTGTCACTGTTACACACTGCAAAAGTCCCATTAAAGTGGGGGCGACTGTAGGCACTGCATTTTTTTATATAAGTCCTGATGATGAGTCTCGTATGGAGACACTACCTTTTTAGATTGTGAAAGACGCGAGAAACGGACGTCGGAAGGAAATAGTCAAGATTTGACACATTGTTGGATTTAATTCACTGGATTAGCTTCAGGTTCGCTTGTTGGACCTCCGTTTCAAAGCACATCTTTAGCCCAAACCCCCCACAAACCACATCCTTAGCCCACATATCACTAAACCACACACTAAGCCACACACCACGCCCATTAAATCACTTCCCTAAAAAATCCACACATTAAACACATGTTGAAATCAAACCAAATCACCTTCCCAAATTAAATAAATCACATACCAAAATTAAATAAAGTCAAATAAAATCCCATCAAAAGCTTTCCTAATTCACTTAAATTACATTCCGTAATTAAAAGATACAAATCAATTTATATCCCTAATCAAAAGAGAGCAAATCAAATAAAATCAAATCACTTCCCTAATTAAAAGATTTTTCCTTATCCCACACTAATTAAAAATATCCTCCATAATTACACAAATCCATTTCCTATTCAAACAAGGATTGCCCCCATCCCTTTGCCTATAAAAAGAACCATTTCACCAACACATAAAAATCCCTAGCTCAATCACACAACAAACACCAAAAACTCCCTAGACTCTCAAGACACCTTCACCCTTGGCCACTCTCTCGGCAACTCAGCAGCCTCCATTCAACGCACCAAAGCCCCACTCATCAGCTCCCACCTAGCCCTTCCAGCAACCCACCTAGCCCTTCCAGCAACCCACCTACTTCACGTAACCAGCTCCATGGCCAGCCATACATTCACACAAGTCCCTCACGCATCAATGCCCCTTACCCATTCAACAAGCCACCACTTACTTCACGTAACAGCAAACCCTCACGCAAGCTATCAGCCCTCACGCAAACCCTTCACGTAACATCAGCCCTTCACTTGCCTCAATTCAATGCAAATAACCATTCATCCAAACAGCCTTATTTCACCATAAAACTGTCCACAAAAACTGCCCTTTAAACCTTTCCAAAATCGTAGACCAAACCAGTCCCAATAACCCACAAAATAGTCCGCTAATTACCAAAAAACAGTGACCAGAAAATACAACAAAAACAGCAGCGAAACAGCGAGGAAAAATGTTGGATTAGTGAACCGGGAGAGTTGCAGAGCATCAACCCTTCCGACGACCGTGTGACCGGCGTAAACACACACGTATAACGCAAGCGCACGTATCGTTCAAGTAGTATAAAAATATCGATCCCACGAGGACTTAATTCCTACTATTGTTATTAATTATTGAATCTATTTATTTACAATATCTAATTGAGGGTGAAGAGAATGATTGTTTGATTGGTTGAATGTGGTTTTACAAAATAAATAAATAAAAAGACAAAAGAAAATTAAGGAAAATAACAAAAGACACAAAGATCTAGGGTCGTGAATCATTCTAATATCATTTAAAATATGAAGTGGTTATTTTATGTTTGTGTAATAAATAAGTTTACTAACCTGGAACACTTAAATTATGCAAAAGCCTCTGTCGATGGTCAGACGCAAATACCTAGTTTAACCCAATTGAACCATATGTCTATGTCAACCAAATTATCTGGATTCATTAAGTTTAAGTTCCAATTATGGCTCCCCCACCCGACAGGTATATTCCTATCCTGTAAGGAAATCTATTAAAGGGTTATCTATCCTCAAGGAAGATCGTGGGCTATTAAGTCTAAGGCTGAAACCTAAAATCCCTATGTCTAGTTCATTTTAGATTTACCACATCAATCTTATTGGTGATCAAACAACAAGAAGCATTAAGCTTAAGACTTAATAAGTAGACCTTTAAATTACCCAAACTATAAAATAACCCTTATAAACCGGTGATATTAGAATTCATCACAACCCCAGATAACTAACACATAACTAGGGCTAGTAAAAACATAAAAGTAAAAGACATAAAATAAAAGCTGAGAAGTAAATTACAATAAAATGCTAAGGTAAAAGAAATTACTTTTACTACTACTAATTTAGATATCTCCCATAAAATAATATATAAACTTGTGATAATATTACCAACCGACCAATCTGGCAGTATCCTGATTAAGTCAAATTAAGTCCAACAAGCCATAAAGGCGGAACCAAAATTAAATTGCCAACCGACCAATATAGTGGTATCCTTTATTAGTCAGGTTTAAACCAGATTAAAATTAAATTACCAACCGACCAATATAGCGGTATCCTTTTTAAGTCAGTATTTTAAATAGTGAATATATTATTTTTAAGGGAGATTAATCTAAATAGTAACAGTAAAAGAATTACCTTTCACCCTAGCTGGGAAATTACTTCCTCATGAATAGTAAAAACTGTAAAAAGTAAAAAAGTAAAATTAAATTACTATTATTACAAAACGTAATTAAAATTATTTACAAAACTAAAAATAAAAAAATAAAAAAAACTTAAAGAAGAGAGAGAAACTCTCTCTTTAGAGAGAATTGAAGAGAGAGAGAGGTGTGTCGAATTCTGAAATCTGAATCTGAATTTATAGGCAAAATTTGGTTTCCAGCGTCGCGACGCTGAAGGCTTTGGCGTCGCGACGCCGTAATAGTGAGACGTGGCACAAGGACAGCTTGACACGTAGCGATTCGGATAAGAGGATAAGGTCGACACGTGTCATGGCGGCTGGAACTCAATTATGAAGCTGACGTCATTGATGACGTGGCACTGTTCATGACGTCATTGCTTACGTCATGCTGAGGGCGATTGTCGGCAGCGTTAGATCGTGACACGTGGCACGGGCGCACATTAGCAAGTCCGTTGAGATGTCGACACGTGGCACGGCGCAAGTTAGTATAGATGATGATTGTCGGCATCGTAGGATGATGACACGTGGCAGGCGCAAGTTAGCAAATCTTCTGTGATGGTGACACGTGGCACGATGCATGTTAGCAAAGTCAAACTTCTCAAATTCTGACCCGTTGACTTGGCGCACGTTAGCAGACTCAGGTGCATGTTAGGCGTCGCGACGCTGAAGGTCCTGGCGTCGCGACGCACTAAATTACCAAAATGCCCTTTTTTGCCAATTTTCATAGTTTTGCTCCAAATCACCTCCAGGATGTCCTGCAACTTTATTTATCTACAAAATAACACAAAACACATCAAAATATTCACAAATCTCGAGAAACAATACAAAACATTAGGCTAAATGAGTGGGAAAAAAGTGATATATTTATCACTCATCACCGTGTAACGCGCTTTCGAGAGACGACAAAAGAGGTTAGACCTGAGGGCACCTTCTTTATTTATTATTCTTCATTTTTTATTTATTTTAATATATTATCGCATGAGAGACGTTTGTTGAGGCATAATGTGAATTCCGGATGAACGGAATGCGTGTTTTCTTTTGTGGTATATCGGATGGAAACCCGGACGTAAATTCCGTAGTCGAATCCAAATGGACGGTAGTACGGTTTGCACTCGGGATATAATGCCACGTACCACTTAAGAGACACACATATTTCGTTTCATCCAACCTTGTATTCGAGCATGATTTAGTCTAGTATATTATTTAGTTATTTATTTTTACGCATGATTAGTTACTTATTTCGCGTTTGGAATTTGCATTATGTTTATGTTGTTATTTGTTTTCCGTATTATATAATTGAAGCATGTTCATGGGATTGTCGTGTGTTATTGTGTGTTTGTCGTGGTGATAACATACTTTCCAAGCATACAAACTTAGACATAGGATTTATCTTTATGAACATGAACTAGATATAGGTTGTTCTTGAGCATGTTGCGTAGATTCGGTTAAGATATTGCACAAATCACATCATTACAAGTGGCATAAGTAAGGGACCATTCCGAACCCAACAGGTTTGAGGTCTTCCCTTGCGAGAGGTGAGTGTGGCCTTAAATCTTTGTCCCGGTTCACACCGGGTGGCGACTCCATGTTATTTCTCCGGTTTAGTTCCCCGCGAGCTATTCCGTACTCCCAACTAGGTCGCGAGCCTAGAACTGTTGGACAATTATGACCCATAGCGTCACTATTTGTACAGATCATGGTGTTGTTGTACAAATTAACTATGTGACAAAGGAGATTGCACTCTTATCGTATGTGATTAGATCACCTAGATGTATAAATGATAAGAGGTCCCTATGATTTGTTCCTGGACGGAGAATGATATGAGACAGTATCAGTCCACGAAGGATAAATCATTAAATATCCATAGTCAGAGTATTATCGAGATTGGACATCGATAAATATGTAAAAGACTAGTATTACACTTGTGCGCATTGTGAGGGCACACCGACATAGTTCTCATATATTTGGGTATAGGATACTAATGCAAGTGTGATAGGAGGTTATGTTTTACCGATGGTACGGGAAACAGCTTCGCTCTGGATTGACCCATTCGGAATTCCATTGGTAGTATGACTATGTGTATATGGAATTCCGAAATCAGGGTAGGTGTATTTGGTCTTAACCTGAGACTTGCACCGCTAATACTAACGACAATCAATATACTTTGGTTGCGGTCGTCCAGGACTTTAACCGGTTCTGTGTACGCCAATGCTAGGTATATTGAGAATCGTAGTGTGTTGGGTGTGATGTCGAGATGGAAGTATCACTCCAGTCATAGTGGAGATGATGATCACGTAGGATACGGAACTTGTTCCCTTAAATGCTCGAGCTATCGGGATATTATGACTAGGTCATGTATATCCGATTATAGAGACTAGTTACCAGACATCTGATATGTGCTTTGTACGGGGCAGACACAATTCCAGCCCCAGACCTAACACGTGATCATTCGATACTGGATCGAAATACGCAATACTACGGTATACTACACTTAATATAGATCGCTTATTCATGTAAGCATGTTTCTGGAGAATTGGGTAGGCATGGCGCTTTGCTAGAAGCCAACCTTGTCTTGTAAATCGGTAAAAACGTAGTACGAGGTACTTACGTATTCGGATAGTCCAATGACCGTATTTACTGCCAACATATCCGGGGATCTCATGGGTCGCTTCCCGAAGATTCATCGATGATGTATGACTCGCACTTTATTAATCTGTGATTAATTAGATGAGAGAGAAAATTAATATTGGATTAATTACGGAGATATTTTATCTGGGATAAAATATTAATTAAAGAGAGAGAACGATTAATTTGGAATTAATCGATAAAATAATATATTCGATATATTATGCGAAATTGGATTTCGACGTGGAATTAAAATTAGATTTTAATTCGGGCGAACGAATTAATTTAGAATTAATTCGTTAGCAACGTGAATAGTGATTTCGCTAGGCGTAATCGTTTAATTACGTCGACGGAAAATTCATTAATTTGAAATTAACAAACCCGAGCCCAAGAGTGTTTGCGAGCGCATTCGCATTTCAAATTTGAGTGCGGCACGCAAGTCACATCAAGCGCAAATCGCTAGTCACATCAAGCGTCAAATCACATGTCATTTTGAGTGATGTGACAATTTGATTGATTGATTTGAATGATTGATGTGGTAGTTGAAAAACATTAATTGTTTTTCTTTTTGACTTTTTGGAAAATGAAAAATGTTTTTGGTATTTGATTTTGGAAAATCAAATATATATAAAACATTTTTTCTTTTCTTTTCTCTCTCTCACTACACGATTTTCTTCTTTTCCGTCCTCTTCTCATTCGGCTTTGAGCCATCTCCTCTCCTTCACTTTTCTGGTTTTGCCGAGAGGACAAAGAGAAGCAAGAGAGTTGATTTTGTTGCAAAATAAGTGCTAGCACACACAATAGGTTTATACAAAGGTGATAGGGCAGTGAACACATGAGCTTGGAATTCATTTTTGGAGCTTGAAGCTTGGAGCTTCAAAGGATGTCATCAATGGCCGAATCTTGGAGGAGCCACACCACTCACCACCGTGCAGTCTACTGCCAAGTGGAGCTGCTGCCGTGACCTTTGAGGAAGCTTGAAAGCTTGTGTTCTTCGCGTCGCAAGATCCGTTCATTGTGAGTATGTTTCCGCCATTCTCCTTTGTTGTATTCATGCGTTTTTCTTGCTTGATTTCATGATCTTGGGACCTAATTAGAAACCAACAATGGTATCTTGAGCATATATCAAGCATGAAATTTTTAGGGTTTAAAATTGGGCAAAATCAATTTGAGCATGATTTGGTTGAATTGTTTGATTAAGTATGCTTGGATGTTGATTAATTGAAGTTGTGCATGATCAATTTCAAGAAAATTGGATTGGATCAATTTTCCCCAAAACCTTTGGCTTGGCCGAAAATTTGGAACCCTAAATGTCTTGGTAATTTTTTGTTTTTTGATCATTCGATGACTTAAAACAATTGGGTAATGTTGATTTGAGGTTTAATTGGATTGAATTTTGAATTGGACAATTTTCCCCAAATTAAAGGCTTGGCCGAATTCTGAGAAATATAAAATTCATGGTGATTTTTGTTTTTTGATTCATTGGATAAGTTGAATTGATTTGGGAAATGATGATTGTGGATTCAATTGGATTGAAACCGAATCGGATTGAAAAACCCCTAATTATCGAGACACTTGAAGCATGTATTGGGTTTGATTTTGATTGAATTGTGTTGGACACTATTTGATGTTAAAGTGCATGATTAATTAGGCAAATTGATGTTTTAGAAATGTTAATTGGGTAATTAATTGTGTATTACACTTAGGTTAATTAATTGTGAAATTTGGAATTTTATAAGTTAATTAATTAGGCTTGAAATTGGATTTGGGCCTTATAGGTTGTAATTGGGCTTTTGGGCTTGGTTGTACCAAGTTAGGTTTAGGCCAATTTTGGTAGGATCCAATTGGGCCCAAAACCGCATCCATAAAGTCCAATTATGACTTAATGGACCTTAATTATTTAATTGGGCCTAATGGGCCAAAATTGATTTCTGGGCTTATGGGATAACTCCCGGATTGGATTTTGGTTATTCAAATTGACCCGAGTTGACCAAAAGTACACGCCTTAAAGAAATTAATTAAAAGCCCATTGGACTCGAATTAAATAAACATTGGATGTTAATCGGGCTTTGAGACCCGTAACGATTGAATTTGGAATTTAAGTCGTAAAGGTTCGTTAATAAAGTGTAATATTTAATTTGGAATAAAATAGTGAATTAGAATAAAATACAAATTGAATTGGATTTAATTATGTAGTTTAATTTATTTCAAGAATTTGTACTTTGAGTACTTATTCGCAAAACGAGTTTGACTCGAGCAAAATCAAATCGTTGTTTGAACATTGGATTATCACTAATTATCAGATTATTATTGGATTAGATTGATTGATAACATGCTTGTGTGAATACATGGTTGCGATGCATGAATAATGTATATCAGATGGATATTAGAAGGGTGGGGCAATTTTAGAAATTGTTGTAATAAATTTGATTTATTAATTGGACCTGCGTGTCCAGCCTTATCACCCCTTCCATATTTTGTATTCTCTTCTCACCTATTCCCCTTAATGTAAATGAGGTTTCTTTAGAAGTGTAGTGTAACGGGTAGAAGTGATATTTGTGTTTGCGGGAGAGAGAAAGAAATATTTGATCTAGGATCAATGTGTAAAATATTCATCCGCATATCATTATTATTTTATCATATGCGCTTTATTATGTGTTTAGAATGCATGTTTAAGGGTGTATGATGATGAGACCTTAACAAAGATAATAAATTGGTTGCCAATTTGCACGCGAAAAACCCTCGCAAAATATTAAGCGTTTTCCTTCCATTGAGTGATTCTCACTCAAGATCCGAGACTGACATTGGCTTGTTGGCCAAAGTCAAGGCCTTTGTCCGTCGAGGATGTGTTTGAATCACGAAGGCTTTGTTCCATATCAGTGTCTTGTCCAAGTTGTGGTTTGTTGGCCAAAGTCAATACCACTTCTTGTCCATCGACATTGATTACGAAGCTTTCCATGGTCAATGGGTCGCGCTTAACTGGGATCATTAAGTTTGTTGTGCCAAAGCCAAGGCTTAGTTGATTCAGAGGAAGGTTAGGTAATACATTGGATGTATTGGCATATATAAGATATATGTTTCGGACTTGGATGTTCCCCTACCGGATCTAGGAATTGAATTGGATCCAATCGATCTTAGAGATCTACCTAGTTAATTATCATACAATTTGTTGGCCAAAGTCAAGATTGTGTGATATTTAACGGGATCCTAGCCCACTAGGAAACACGGTTCCCGAGTACTCGACAGAGGGTTAGAGGCTCGCCGAAAAATAGTGGGAGGCAAGAATTGAATTTGCAATACTCGTTCAATTCGCCATACCGCGCTCATTTCAAAATATTTTGTCGTTAAATTAATATATTAGTTGGACTAATATTTAATTGTTGTTTTAATTAAACAATTTGACTGTATTATAGTTGATTATATAATTGGATTATAGTATATCAATATATTTGAATTAATTAATTTCAATTTACAGTTGATTTTATAATTGGATTATAGTAATCAATGTAATTGAGGTTAATTAATTTAAATTATATTTGATTATATAGTTAGACTATATAATCATTATAATATATAGTACCACAAATCGTTGATTAAATAGTTGGACTATTAGAATCAAGATATAATTGAAAGATTGACATTTAAAACATTATCATAGGGAAAATGTATTTAAATGGTTTAATTTTCAAATTGGGAATTATTTCAGGATGGTCCTGGAAAAATAATAAGTTATTTTATTTGATAAAATAATTTATTAAGCCTAAGCCCGAGTTAAGCAAATAGTAGAGCATAATCTTTGGAAGATTTATGTAATGATAACTTAAGTGCTTAATCCATTATACTTGTCATAGACTCCTTAATTTCTGAATCAGAACTAAGGATTAGATCCTTAAAGTATGATGACGAAATTGAAGGATATTCATAAATCTATGTTTAGATTTTAGAAGTACTAAAATTGCAATTGATAACTCTTGAAGAGTTAATGACTATTCTCAAGGAGACAAAGTCAAAGTTTGCAATTAGGCAAGTAGCGCAAGGCGCATCTTACTTCGATATTCCAAAAGGCCAAGGCTTGGCCAAAGGCTTCTGGAATGTGAAAATGGCATAGGCAAAATCATTATAATCTTCTAGGAAGATAAAGGACATATCCCAAGAAGGAATTGAAGACGAGCAAGGCTCTGACTTCAAATATGTTTGTCATAAATATGTTCACAACTAGTATTAAAATTGGATTTTAGATACTGAGTGTGGTACATAAATATGTACTGATGTTCATAATCTACTATGAGCAGGATACCGACTTCTATTGAGATTAATCTGCGAATTGAAAACGGACGAAAGTCACTGTTTTAACCGCAGGTACCTAAGTTTAGGAACTACCTTCGGGTATATACGTAAATTAGGAAACTGTTATAATGTAACTAGTTTGACTAGAAACATTATCTCCATATCAGTGTATAATCCGTTGCGGATGTACCTTTATATTCTAGAACACTAAAGTGTTTTATTATATAAAGATGATATTGAGATAACCACATTAGATGTGAATAACAGAATTTATATTTAGAATATAAATAAAACCTCAAACGTATAACATGACAAACAAATAGCTCAAAACTGATTTAATCAGTTGAAACTTGTATGTGGCATTGTTGTCTGGGACCAATTTTAAACAAGACTCGTATATCCACACTTTTGAGAGAGTGGTTACTATGACTGATTTGATTCCAATCAAATAAAGTCTACGAATCCAGTTTATTAGCAAAATGCCTAAACCACCTTTACTTGGTAAAAGTGAAAGTGCCATCGATCTGTTAGCCCTCGTTCATAGTGACGTAAGTGGGCCCATGTCTAGCTAGGCTAGAAGTGGATATGAATATTTCGTGACCATACACGGATGTGGCATCGCGTTATGGTTATGTGTTTCTTTTGAAACACAAATCGGAAACTTTAAAGTTTCGACACGAAATAGACAAACAAATCGGCTAAAGTATTGAACCATCACGGTTTGACCATGATGAAAATACTTAAGCAATAAGTTTCTCATATACTTGAAAGAGTATAGTATTCTTTCAATAAGGACTTCCCCGGAACACGTCAATTTGACGGTGCGTCCGAACAGGATAAACCGAATCTTGTTGGACATGATAAAGTTAATCATGAGTCGCTATGAGCTACCATTTCCTTCAACGGATACGCTAAACAGTGCAGAACTTATTTTGAATAAGGTTCCATAAATATCTGTTTGACAGATAACATATTGGATATAACAGGAAAAGAAACTAGGTTTCTCATTCCTGAATATTTGGGTATGCTGGGCATATGTTTTGATGATACCAAACCAAAACCCAAATCGGATAAATGCCAATTATAGGTTATCCTAGGGATACCTTAAGTATTGTACTTATACAACTCACGAGAGAACAATTAGATTGTTGCTCGCCATGCGGTTTTCCTAAGAGGAATACCTATATATGCAGTGGTAAGTGGGAGAATAGTAAAACTCGATGAAAATCGGAGTAATACTATTCCTGGCACCGAGTCCTAATGGAACAAAAATAGTTCATCAGGATGAAACTACACCCATATCTCTTCGAATACACAAGAACCCCCGCGTAGGTCGATCAGAGTCAGAAAATAACCTGGGGTATGGGTTTCTGATCTAACCTCATAAAGATGTCAATCTTTTGAGGAACAACGAACTGACTACGTATAAGGAAGTGATACAAGGTATCGACTCCCTATTATGGCAAAGTGCCATAAAGTCCGAAGTGGATTCCATGTATACCAACTATGTTTAGACACTAGTTGATGTACCGTAAGGCATTGTGCCTATTAGTACTAAATAAGTCTTCAAGGAAGACATACATGGATCGCAACATACCATCGTACTAAGCTAGGCTTGTAGCGAAAAGGTAGAGTTATCAACATTGTGTTGATTGCGACGAAACCTTTAACTGTTGCCACAGAAAATCCATTTCGACAATGTTTGCTGATGCTGCATGTTTCATTTATGAAATATGACAGCTGAATGCCAAAACCGTTTTCCTTAACAAGAAAACTAGGTTTGCAGGTTATTCAAATCCATGTTTGGATTGAAGCAAGCATTAGGTTCTTGGAATTGTCATTTTGATGTAATCAGAATAGTTTATGATTTAAATCAAAACGAAAAATAATTCTTGTGTATATAAGGAGGTTAGTGGGAGAGCACTGACAATAAATGTCCTATACAATAATGATAATATGTCATTTCTTGGAAATGATATTCCCATAATAATAATCGGTGAAAGCTTGTCTTTTGTGATAACGACTATAAGTCGTAACAACGGTAATATAAAGTTTGAATAACGGAACAGTGCGCTCGAAATCTTCCAAGCAAGATATTGTTACCGAATAAACAACAAATGCGGGTTATTGCGGTAGCTGAGGCAGCAATAGAAGCCATTTGGGTCGATAACAAATCTAATTGGATAAGATATAGTTCTGTTAGCAGTTGAGCTATGCGTCAGCACAGGCTAAAGAATTAATGGTCTCATCAACGATCGAGATACATACTTCGACTATTCATCTGATTCGTTCGGATCATAAATCGTGGCGATATGATGATCGTATAAATTGCATCAGACGATAATCATGTAAATCCGCTGACGAAAAGCTTTTCTCAGCAGTTTGAGCCAACCGTACATAGTTCGGGTGTAAGACTCGAGTGACTGGCTATAGGCCAAGTGGGAGATTGTTGGACAATTATGACCCATAGCGTCACTATTTGTACAGATCATGGTGTTGTTGTACAAATTAACTATGTGACAAGGAGATTACACTCTTATCATTTGTGATTAGATCACCTAATGTATAAATGATAAGAGGTCCCTATGATTGTGTTCTGGACGGAGAATGATATGAGACAGTATCAGTCCACGAAGGATAAATCATTTAATATCCCTAGTCAGAGTATTATCGAGATTGGACATCGATAAATACGTCAAAGACTAGTATTACACTTGTGCGCGTTGTGAGGGCACAACGGCATAGTTCTCATATATTGGGTATATTACTCATGCAAGTGTGATAGAGGTTGTGTTTTACCAATGGTACGGGAAAACAGCTTCGCTCTGGATAGACCCCTTCGGAATTCCATTGGTAGTATGACTATGTGTCTACGGAAGTCCGAAATCAGGGTAGGTGTATTTGGTCTTAAATTGAGACTTGCACCGCTGATAGTTGCGACAATCAATATACTTTGGTTGCGGTCATCCAGGACTTTAACCGGTTCTGTGTACGCCAATGCTGGGTATATTGAGAATCGTAGTGTGTTTGGGTGTGATGTCGAGATGGAAGTAACACTCCAGTCATAGTGGAGATGATATCGCGTAGGATACGAAACTTGGTCTCTTAAATGCTTGAGCTATCGGGATATATGACTAGGTCATGTTTATCCGATTATAGAGACTAGTTACCAGACATCCGATATATGCTTCGTATGGGGCAGACACAATTCCAGCCTCAGGCCTAGCACGTGATCATTCGATACTGGATCGAAATACGCAATACTACGGTATACTACGCTTGATATAGATCTCTTATTCCTGTAAGCATGTTTCTGGAGAATTGGGTAGGCATGGCGCTTTGCTAGAAGTCAACCTTGTCTTGTAAATCGGTAAAAACGTAGTACGAGGTACTTACGTGTTCGGATAGTCCAATGACCGTATTTACTGCCAACAAATCCGGGGATCTCATTGGTCGCTTCCCGAAGATTCACCGATGATGTATGACTCGCACTTTATTAATCTGGGATTAATTAGATGAGAGAGAAAATTAATCTGGGATTAGTTACGGAGATATTTTATATGGGATAAAATATTAATTAAAGAGAGAGAACGATTAATTTGGAATTAATCGATAAAATAATATAATCGATATATTATGCGAATTGGATTTCGACGCGGAATTAAAATTAGATTTTAATTCGGGCGAACGAATTAATTTAGAATTAATTCGTTAGTGACGTGAATAGTGATTTCACTAGGCGTAATCGTTTAATTACGTCGCGACGGAAAATTTGTTAATTTGGAATTAGCGAACCCGAGCCTAAGAGTGTTTGCGAGCGCATTCGCATTTCGAATTCGAGTGCGACACGTAAGTCACATCAAACGTCAAATCGCTAGTCACATCAAGCGTCAAATCACATGTAACTTTGAGTGATGTGACAATTTGATTGATTGATTTGAATGATTGATGTGGTAGTTGAAAGCATTAATTGCTTTTGCTTTTTGACTTTTTGGAAAATGAAAAGTGTTTTTGGTATTTGATTTTGGAAAATCAAATATATTAAAACATTTTTTTATTTTCTTTCTCTCTCTCACTACACGGTTTTCTCCTTTTCCCTCCTCTTCTCATTCGGCTTTGAGCCATCTCTTCTCCTTCACTTTTCTGGTTTTTTCGAGAGGACAAAGAGAAGCAAGAGAGTTGATTTTGTTGCGAAATCAAGTGCTAGCACACACAATGGGTTTATACAAAGGTGATAGGGCAGTGAACACATGAGCTTGGAATTCATTTTTGGAGCTTGAAGCTTGGAGCTTCAATGGAGGTCATCAATGGCCGAATCTTGGAGGAGCCACACCACCCACCACCGTGCAGTCCCCTGCCAAGGGGAGCTGCTGCCGTGACCTTTGAGGAAGCTTGAAGGCTTGTGTTCTTCGCGTCGCAAGATCCGTTCATTGTGAGTATGTTTCTGCCATTCTCCTTTGTTGTATTCATGCATTTTTCTTGCTTGATTTCATGATCTTGGGACCTAATTAGAAACCAACAAGAACAGCGTCGCCGATTTCTGTGTCCTACAGAAGCCAAATTTTTTCGAGTATCTAATAGATTGGTTGTTTGATTGGATGGTGATTCTAGCTAAAGACAGTAAATAAAATAGTGCGAAAATAAATTAAAGGGAAATTCAATATTAAAAAACTATCCATGGTTGTGAATCCTTCTAATATCTTTTAAAGATTAAGTGGTTATCTCATGTTTGTGCAATATATCAGTTTATTAACCCGGAACACGAAATTATGCAAAAGCCTATGTCGATGGTCAGATGAAAATACCCAGTATAAGTCATTTAATCATATGTCTATATTAACCAAGTTACCTGAATTTATTAAGATTAAGTTCCAATTGTGGCTACCCCCGCCCGAAAAGTATATGTCTATCCTGGAAAGAAATCTATTAAGGGGTATATAATCCTTAAGGGAGATCGTTGGCCATTAAGTCTAAGGCTGAAACCTAAAATTTCTTTGTCAAGTTTATTTTAAGTTTACCAAATCAATCTTATTAATGGCCAGTTAACTAGAAGCATTAATCTTAAGACTTAATAAATAAACCTTTATATTACCCAAACTATAAAATACCCCTTATAAACCGGTGATATTAGAATTCATCACAACCCCAGATAACAGGTTTAGTTACGACACATATCTAAGGCTAGTAAAAGCTTAAATAAAGTAATGACATAAAGTAAATATAGGAATTAAAAATAAATAAAACAATAAAGAAAATACTGGTGTTAGAGGATCCACTTTTATTACTTCTATTTTAGATATCTCCCTTATTATAATATATTAGCTTTGCATGACATTACCAACCGACCATAAAGGTATCCTGATTAAGTCAAATTTATAATTAATTCCAACCGACCATAAAGGTGGTATCCAATTTAGTCAGGTTAAAATCAATTCAATTAAGTCCAACCGATCATAAATGCGATATCCTATTAAGTCAGATTTTAAATAGTTTATATATTATAATTAAGTGAGATTAATCTACATATTAGTAATAAAAGCTTAACCTTTAACCCCAGCAGAGGGGAGTTACCTCCTCATGCTGAAAAATAAAATAAAGACAGAAAAGTAAAATAAAGAAAGAACTATTGCGTAAATTAAAATAAATTAAATACAGAAAGCTGTAAATAAACAAGTAAAATACAATCTTCTTAGTATTCTTAAGGAATTCCTCAGAAGAAAGTATGAATTATAATTCTGAAATCGGCCTCAATTTATAGACAAAGTTTGGCCTCAAGCGTCGCGACGCGCCGTTGATTAAACGATATCGTGACACGTGGCGTTGGCAGCGTCGACATCTAAATTATTGGTTTGGCATCGTGAATCCAAATACTTGTGCGTCGTGACTCTGACTTCATCATGACATCAGCAATGATGTGTTTCAATGATGAGTGTCGGCAGCATATGATGGTGACATGTGTCCGGCGCACGTTAGCAAGATTGATGTGATGTTGACACATGACAGACGCATATTAGCAAGTGCACATGTTAGCTAGTCTGCTATGATTGTGACACGTTTTGGCACACGTTAGTGGCGCATGATAGTCGTTGGCGTATTTTAGTTCGGCCCATTTTAGCAGGAAATTTACATTTTTGCCTTTTTGTCATTTTTCACTGTTTTGGCCCCGAATTGGTTCCAGAGAGTCCTGTTATTTTATTTATTTACAAAATAACATAAAACACATCAAAATATTCACAAATCTAAAGAAACTATACAAAATATTAAGTAAAATGGATGGTAAATATTGATATATTTACCGTTTATCAACGGGTCGGTTAGTAAAATCCGCTGAGACCAGTACATGTCGTATATCGTGACTTGGTTCGATGGTTTATCCTACTGAATCATAAGTCTCGGGAGACTCGTGTACTGAACGACTCACTGAAGATTTCCTAATAGATGGTACACCAACGTCAATATGAATCTTCTCAAGTTGAGCGAGCATAGTGATCATTCGACTTGACATACCACAATGGATATATGAGTTATCTTCCACACTTTGATGGCAGTCACGTAACCGATCTATTTAGATCAAACCTCCGCCTGTTCGTTGGGTGTGGACTGATGCTCATGATATCCTGTGTGTATCAAGATAGAATCCGCCAGTCTTGTGTACAGGGCATAGGCATCCTACACGTGTTTGCGATCTAGTAAATCCATGGCCGTGGTATAATTTCGGAAATCAGTTCCGAGTGTTATTTAGAGATCGTAAATTTGAATGTCGACAATATTATACCGAAAGGATTTGACGTTCTTATCTATATCACAGGTATAATATGGATAGCCTGTGATGGAGGGATTATACGTATGCAATGAACTCGACTTGTATAGTTTAGCGAGATTATCTGTGGTCATCAAAATTCATGAGTGGGTGAATTATGGATACGAAATTGGATTTCATGATGGATAAACCTAAACTTAGAGAGTCTCACAATATGAAGTGTACTCATTGAGCACTTGGGCAACGCGTTATGAATAATACAGATTATTCATAATATTTCATCGGATTAAATGAGTTAATTCGAATCGTTTAAACGGTTAAATGAAAACATATGCATAGGGGCACTTTGGTTAATCGTAATTATTTTATTTGATACATAATTTGATTAGATACACATTAATTATTTGTCAAATGAGATTTTGACACTTGCCATTAATATATGGATTTGTTATTTAATATAAATAAAAATACATATATAATAACAATTATATTAATTAATTATTTAGATATTTAAATGTTAAATATTTAAATAATTAAATGATATACTTTTTTTCATAATAGTTATGATAAATGTTTAATTATAATTGGTTACATGTGGCATGGTTTAATTAAACTTTAGGTGTGCAAATTTGATTTGTTAACATAAAGTTTAATTATATTTAATTTATTTAAGTTTCCAAAAATGACCATTTTACCCTTGAAAGTCGGTTAAGCATCTTTGTAATTTGGAAAATTTTGTTTTCTTCATTTTGAAAGAAGCTAGGGCCGAAAATCACTCACCAAAAACACTCTCAAATTACTTGATGATTCAAGGAAGGAAAAAAAAAAGAAAATCAAGAAAAAAAGGCTTAAGGAATTATGAGAATTAAAGGTAATTCCATATATCCCTAAGCTTGAAAACTTGTTTCTTATTTCTTGATGATCTAGATAAATTCTAGGGTTTCTTCTTTTCATAAGAATTTGGGGTTTTTTTTTTTTGGCGGATGGATTTGAAGGCGTGGTGCATTTGTGAAGTGAAATTGAATGATATTAGTGTAATATTGATTCAATTTTGTCATTTGATGATAATTTTCCATTCTATAGTGTTATGATACTCTTGCAATGCCTAGAATTGTTCTTGGGTGATTCATTTGTGGTGACTTTGGTTGGTGTTAAGATGAATTAGATTAATGTTGGAAAATTGGATTTTAAGCATGAAAAATTGATATTTTTGCTTATGGATCAGATCTAGAAATACTGTTCATATGGTGATGAAAATAATATCATATAAATATATTGGATGTGTTTTGGGTGATGGAAAAATTACCGGAAATTATTTCGGAGTTGAAATAAGCGAAAACGGCGAAAAACGGCATTACCGAGTGACTTTTGAGCCAACCGGGTGACGGTTGCCAAAACAGTGAATTTGTCACTATTCGAGCAGTCCATGAACTGCCCTAATACTATTGGGGCTGACTTGGGCAGCCCTCATGCGTATTGGGTAGTCGGTTTGGTCAAAAACGTGTTTTATGCCATTTTACTGAAAAACATTTATGTAAAAGTTTCGCGACGTTTCTTAACTATTTATGTCATTATTTGATATCGAATAAATATGTTTAGGTGAAATATGAATGAATTATTCATATTGGATATTGAATAATTCATTCGGTAATTTTAAAAGTTTTACAATTATGATTTCGCTCGAACAGCGCTTCTGCAGCGCCCTTTGCCCAAAACCCCAACAAAAATGGTATCAGAGCAGGTCTGATCCTTCATCCATTACATTAATCATACTTGATATATGATATAAAATCCAATTTTGATGTTTGCACCTGCACGTAATCTATATATTTCTTGACTTTTTGGTTCTACGCTTACGGGAAACGTAACGAAAATTTAATAGTTAAGTTAAGTTATGTTTTCTAAATGTAGAATTGTATTGTTTAGAAAATGATTTAGATTAAAATTCTGCATATGATGTAGAACAATGCATCCTTGAGGAATATACCCGCTTAAATAAGGCTGTAAAGTGACATGTATTGGATGCATATTTCTTGGTCCGTCTTGTCAATACGGTTTATGGGTATCTTGCTATGGCTGCATCTGAGATCGTGCCAAAGCAGTGAGGGTGTAGTTGATAGAATTTTATCTATACTGGATGTATATTTGATACTAGACAAATTCAAGTGAAAGTGGAAATCCTGAACGTGCCAAAGCTGTCACGACTACATTGGTAGCTTGAGTTTGTCATTGGCAAGTGAAGCCTTGATACGCCTCCTTGTGAACGTGCCAAAGCTGTCATAACGAGAAACGGTCAGGACCAAAATAAAGAGTCACAGTGAGTGTGATTGACAATGAGTTGTCTACCTAATGAATATACGTAGGCGAGATCGTGCCAAAACTGTGAGTCGAAATATATTCATGGGGTCATATTCTCACTATGGAATTCGATTTAATTATTGAATTCCCATTTTCTGTTGGGGATTACGGTATTACGTAAAGTAGTGGGAGACACTGTTGTGTTAAAAATCCATAACTAAGGCAGTGCGTAATTTTATGGAAATTGCTACTTTTGTTTTCCTTTATTCAGTAATTTAGAAAGAAAGAAAACAACTATTAACTTGGATTAGAAGTTTCACCTGTTTAGTCACTAACTTCTTTATTCTATTTTCTTTTGTCTTTTTGTTTTGTGTGCATTAGTTTTACTATCTTTTTACTTTTATCAAACGTTTGTGGGTATCGTTGCTGTAAGCCCTCACGAGACTACAACTCGTCCACTAGGGACACCTATGGGTTTAAAGGCTTATTTCATACGCTAAATGCAACTGTGATCCATACGAAAGTAGCTTAGTTTAATTTTATTTTAAAGATGTTTATGTTATTTTATTTTGTTATTTTGCTCGAAGACTAGCAAAATGTTAGGTTTGAGGGTGTGATAAGTGGTAAATGTATCATTATTTCCCACTCATTTGACCTAATATTTTGTATAGTTTCTTGAGTTTTCTGAATATTTTGATGAGTTTTGTGTTATTTTGTAGATAAATAAGGTTTCGGGACTCTCTGGAGTTGATTTGGGGCCAAAACAGTGAAAAATGGACAAAATGGGCAAAACTGTCATTTGGCCCGCAGCGACACACAACCTGCATTGCGACCGCTAACGTACGCTGAAGTCTGCTAACATGCGCTGGGAAACGTGTCACAATCAGAGAAGATTTTCGAAATGTGCCTTGCTAACGTGCACCATGCTAATGTGTGCCATCTGATAATGTGCGCTGAATCTGCTACAGTGCGCCAGACACGTGTCATCATCACATACTGCCGAAACTCATCATCGCCACGTCAGCATAATTATTGAGTTAATAATTCAGTCAAAGCCATGTCAGCGCCACATCAGCATAATTATTGAGTTAATCATTCAGCCCCTGACACGTATCACCATCTCAGCAAAAGGCGTGACACGCGTCGAAGATCAATGTGGGTCACGACGCTCATGGCCACCTTTTTCCTATAAATAGTAGGCCGAATTTCTTATTTGAATCCATACATTCTTCTATGTAATTCCTTAAGAATACTAAGAAGATTGCATCTTGCTTGTTTATTTACAGCTTTCAGTAATTAATTTCTACTTTTGCAGTTTCTTTTCTTTACTTTTCAGTCTTTACTTTCAGCAATTTACTTTTAAGCACATTACTTTTCTTTTTTTAATTTTCAATTTTTACTTTTCAGTAATGAGGAGGTAACTCCCCATTGCAGGGGTAAGAGGTAAAGCTTTTATTGAATATAATATATAAACTAGTTAAAACCTGACTTAATGAGGATACCGCCAGATTGGTCGGTTGGTAATTATTGAAATTGGTTTTAACCTGACTAAACTGGATACTGCCTGATTGGTCAGTTGGTAATTTATTATTCATTTGACTTAATGAGGATACCGCATATATGGCTGGTTGGTAATTATCACGCAAAGTTAATATATTATATTAAGGGAAATATAAAACAGTAATGATAAAAGTGGATCCTTTAACCTCAGCATTTTCTTTTATAGTATTTTTACATTTTTTAATTTCCAGTAATTACTTTTCAGCTTTTACTTTACATCTTTTACTTTTCAGCAATTTAATTTCAACATTTACTTTTCAGCAATTTAATTTTCAACAATTTAATTTATGTCTTTTTTTTTATTTAAGTATTTACCAGCCCTAGTTATGAGTTGTAACTAAGTCAATTATCTGAGGTTGTGATTAATTCAATATCACCGGTTTATAAGGGCTTAATTTACAGTTTGGGTAATCTAAAGGTTTATTTATTAAGTCTTAAACTTAATGCTTTTTGTTAACTGGCCATTAATAAGATTGATCAGGTAAACTTAAAATGAACTTGGAAAAGAGATTTTAGGTTAAAAATCTTAGACTTAATAACCCACGATCTTCCTTGAGGATAAATAACCCTTTAATAGATTTCCTTACAGGATAGGAATATACCTGTCGAGTGGGTTTAGCCATAATTAGAACTTGCACTAAATGAATTCAGGTAACTTGGTTGACATAGAAATATGATTAATTGGGTTACACTGGGTATTTGTATTTGACCATCGGAAGAGGCTTTTACATAATTTCATGTTCCAGGTTAATAAACCATTATATTACACAAACGTAAGATAACCACTTTATCTTTTAAAAGATATTGGAAAGATTCACAACCCTGGATAGTTTCTAAATATTAAATTTTTTCAAACTACTTTCACGCTGTTTTATTTACTTGTTTTAAATTTCAAGTCACAATCCAAGTCACCATCCAATTAAACAACCAATCCATTAGATACTTGTAAAAAATTTGGCTTCATAAATTAATAGATTAGGTATTAAGTCCTCGTGGGATCGATACTTTTTATACTACTTGAACGATATGTGCGCTTGCGTTATACGCGTGTGACAGCACCGGTCACATTTTTGGCACCATTGTCGGGGACTTATTTATCTTTCACTATTAGTTTTGGGGTTAAATACGTTACTGGTGTCTAATTTTTTTTACTTATTATTTCAGTTTTCTTGTGATTCAGGTTCTGAGACACTACATGAGACGAACTAGAAGCTTTGAAATCCGACCGCTTGACCCATAAATTGAAAGAACCATCAGACAGTTGAGAAAGGAAAGGCGAGAAGGCCAAGAATAAATTGTCAATATGGAACCTGAACCTTTGGAGGTTGCACCACCAATTCCCATTCGAGACAGAACCATTCCAGTGGTTGACGGACTCATTTCTTATATTGTACTTCATCTCTTACCAGCAAATGCATGTGACATCAAAACATGCATTCAGATGATACAACAGTCAGTTCAGTTTGAGAGGAATGCAAATGAAGATCCTAATGCCCACATCAGCAACTTCCTGGAAGTTTGTGGTACTTTCAACTACAATTGAGCAGCTGAAGAAGCAATGAGACTGCGAGTTTTTGCTTATTCTTTGAAAGACATAGCTAAGGCTTGGCTACATTCACTACCAGCAGGTTCCATCACAACTTGGAACACTCTAGCCACCAAATTCCTTGCAAAGTACTTTCCACCAGCCAGAACTGCAAAGTTGAGGAATGACATCACATCCTTTGTGCAACAAGATTCAGAATCCCTTTGCGAAGCTTGGGAAAGGTTCAAGGATTTACTCCGGAAATATCATCACCATTAGATTGCAAAATGACTACAAGTCCAAACCTTCTACAATGGACTTTCTGGAATAATGAGAACCACAATTGATGTTGCTGCTGGAGGAGCTTTGATAGCAAAAGGAGAAGATCAAGCATGTGACCTAATTGAAGATATGGCTAACAATAATTCATTGTGGCCAACAGAAAAAAGCTTGATCCAACGAATTGCTGGAATTTATGAAGTTGGAGCCAACACTACAGTGAATGCCAAGCTGGATCAGATATGTAAATTCATGGAAACTCTCAGCATGCAAGTTAATACTGGATCCACAAGTTCATCATATGGAGGAGCACCAGAGCCAAACCAACATAAAGAGACGGTGAATTATATCAACAATTTCAACAGACATGGTAATAATCCATATTCCAACACCTACAACCCAGGGTGGAGGAATCATCCAAATTTCGCATGGAACAACAATTCAGGGCAAATGAACAATCCATCACTCGGATTCCAACAACAAAACAAAGGCCAGAAGTATGACAAAGAAACAACAATAACAAAAGTGTTGACCCACTTGAAAAAGATAGAAGCAAAACACGACTCTCAAGCAGCTAGGTATGATGCTTTGTTTCAATCCCAAATAGTATTAATTCAAAGTCAATCTGCTTCTATTAAAGCACTGGAGAATCAAATTGGACAACTGGCCAATGCTTAAAGTTACAGACCGCCAGGTAACCTTCCTATCAACACTGAACCAAATCCGAGGAACATGGGGAGGAGCAATGTCATGCCATCATATTAAAAAGTGGTACTAAAATTAACAAAAATATTGGAGTCAAGGCAACTGTTGAGGAAGTTCCAAAAGAAAGCAGCGAAGTAGTTCCACGGATTGAGGAAAAATATCGAGAAATAATCACTATACCTCAACCTTTTCCACATCGTCTCCAGAAGAATAAACTAGACAAGCAGTTTTCTCGATTCCTGAAGATCTTCAAAAAGCCGCATATCAACATTCCATTTACATAAGCGTTGGAACAAATGCCCAGCTATGTCAACTTCATGAAAGATATTTTTTCACGAAAATAGAGATTGGGAGATTACGAGACAGTAGCATTATCAGAAGAATGCAGTGCCATCATTCAGAGGAAGCTTCCCCCAAAGTTGAAAGATCCTGGCAGTTTCACTGTCTCATGAACCATTAGAGAACATGACTTCGGTAAGGCTTTGTGTGATTTAGGTACAAGTGTTAACTTGATGTCTTTTTTCTATTTTCGCCCAGCTATGTCAACTTCATGAAAGATATTTTTTCACGAAAATAGAGATTGGGAGATTACGAGACAGTAGCATTATCAGAAGAATGCAGTGCCATCATTCAGAGGAAGCTTCCCCCAAAGTTGAAAGATCCTGGCAGTTTCACTGTCTCATGAACCATTAGAGAACATGACTTCGGTAAGGCTTTGTGTGATTTAGGTACAAGTGTTAACTTGATGTCTTTTTTCTATTTTCAGGAAATTACATATTTGAGAAATAATGCCCACATCAGTCTCTCTGTAATTTGCTGATAGAACGCTCAAATTTTCGAGAGGTGTAGTTGAGGATGTGCTGGTCAAGGTTGACAATTTTATTTTCCCAGCAGATTTTATTATCCTTGATATGGAGGAAGATGAAGACGTGCCGATCATCCTAGGGAGACCATTATTGGCTACAGGTCGAACCATTATTGATGTACAAAAAGGAGAACTAACCATGAGGGTACAGGACCAAGAAGTAACATTCAATGTTTTCAAAGCCATGAATTTCCCGGATGACGAAAAGAAGGAGGAATGTTTCAGACTTGATGTGATGCATAGTACCATCTAGAACTCCAATGCAATGCAAAGTTATACTGACAAACTGTCTGTGAAGCCTGAAGATAAAGCATACTGCGTACTGAAGAAGCCTATTCTTGCACTACAAGCAACAGAAGAGAAACAGTTCCACCAGCTCAATAAATTGGAGGAATTTCACATACAACCTTTTTGAGAATGCCAAACTATACAAAGAAAAGGCCAAAAAGAGACATGATGAGAAGTTAGTGCGCATACAACTAGAACCAGGGTAGAAGGTACTGTTAAACAAATCAAGGTTGAAACACTTCCCATGGAAGCCAAAATCTCGGTGGTCAGGTCTATTCTTAATCACCAAAGTTTTACAAGATAAAACCGTTGATTTATATCATCCCAACTCCAACAAAATATTCAAGGTTAAAAACAAGCGTGTCAAGCACTACTGGGGAGAATCAATTGAGCGACAAAAAGAAAGTGTCACCCTTTCAGATCCAGCCTAACGTTCGGGAAATCATGTCTAGCTGACGACGTTAAACTTAGTGCTAGCAAGGAGGCAACCCATGCAATTTGTGTATATATTGTGATTTGGTGTGTGTTTTTTGTGTGTTCGTTTGTGTAGGTAAGGTCATTTTAGGATGGAAGATGTTCTCGCAAATCTTCACAAATAATTTCCTTCTCTCCCTCAAAACTCTCTGATGAAAGTTTACAAAGTTCGCTTGGAACGGATGAGACTACTGATGATCAAAGGTATTCATAATGACATTCGTTGGATTATTCAAGCATGTGTCCGATTGGCAGGTGAGTCTTCTGACTCTTTTGTTTCACATATGTCTGGTTTAGGAAGAATCACCTATGCTAAAAAGAGAAGAGCTAAAAGAATGGGTGTTTGTTATAAATGTGCTCGTATGACATGTAATATTTGTTGTCGTTCTTTAGGAATGGTGTCTGATAACCGCAAAGATAAGATTAATTTCATTAGGAATTCAACTCATCATTGCACTTTTGAAGGCATCCAGAGCTGGGAAAGAAATACATAAAAATGGAAGCCACTTCAAGAAGACGAGTTGTAAACATTTGTGTCTTTTACGGTACTAGTGTTGGTACTAAGCCACAATACGTAGCGGCAACACAATGAATTGGGTAGAGTCATAGCTGAAAGGAATATGCACTTAGTAAATGGCGGAGGCAGTTGTAGGCATTGCTTTTTTGCATATAAGTCCCGATGATGAGCCTCGTACGGAGGCACTACCCTTTAAGTTGCAAGGAAGGGAAGTCGCGGGAAATGGACGTCGGAAGGGAAAATTCAGAATCAATACCTTGTTGGATTTAATTAAGTTGCTTAGCTTCGGGTTTGCTCGTTGGTCTCTGTTTTAACTGTTAGCCTCGGCCCAAAAAAAAACCCTGCACCCATCCAAAGCCCATTTCACCCAAGCTCAATCCAAAAATAATTAAAACATTTAAAACACATGTCACAAATTAAATTAAATCCAATCAAATCAAATATAATTAAATCAAATCCAATTAAAATCAAAACAATCCCAGTCCTAAATCTAATAAATCACCTTCTAAATTAAAAATATTCAAATTAAATCTCATCAATCACCTTCCTAATTAAATAAATCACATTCCTAAACTAAATAAAATCAAATCAAACTAAAGCAAATCACCTTCCTAATTTGAATAGATCCTCTCCTTATAACAAACAAATTAAATATTTCCCATAATTACACAATATTCTTTCCCTACCCGTACAAGGACAACCTCAACCCTCTCCTATAAAAAGGATCTTAAACCAAACCCTTAGACCCAGAGAGCTCATATTCACGGCAAACCAAAAACAAAAAAAAAAAAGAAAAAAACCTAAAACACTCACTACTCACGCCTCTCTTCTTTCCCTCTAGCCTCTCCTTCTCGCCACTCTCCATAAACCCTAAAGTCACACGTACTTTGCTCCACTTAAACCATGCATACGTGAAAACCACTAAAACCAAAGCAACAAATCAACCGATTCACTTGTGAATCACACAAAACCCTAATTAACGCCATTCCCAAACCACTCTCAAACACACACGTCCCACTGACCAAATTGAAGCCACGCTAAAAAGACACCTCATGCAAAAAACACACACGTCCACTGACCAAAATACAGCCACGCATCACACACTCACCGAGCAGCCACGTGAAGCCACAAATCAGCCCCTGCCCTCACCAAATTAATGTGAACAATACACCTAGCAGCCCATCACAAACCACCCTTAAGTCACTCATGACACTTCATATATCAATTCAGCATTCACGCACTCCTCAAAGCCAACCTCACTGACAGCCCCCTAAACCCTCACTAGCTGAGCACTCCACAGCCCCTAAACCCTCACTAGCCGAGCACTCAACAGCCCCCTAATACCCTCTCCATTCACGCACAACCAACCCTAAACTGCACCCTAAATATCGCAAACGGCACCTAAAAAAATTGCATCCTTTCACCGAAAAATCTACCCATAAATCGTCCATTTCACCGCAAAAACTGCCCAAAACCGCAAATAACCACCTAAAATAATGTCCAGAAAACAGCAGCAAAAACAGAGAAAACAACAGCCCAAAACAGCGAAATAGCGAAGGAAAATGTTGAACCAGTGAACCGGAGGAGTTGCGGAGCGTTAACCCTACCGACAGCCATGTAACGCACTTCCAAGAGGCGACATAAAAGGTTAGACCTGAGGGCACCCTTTTCTATTTATCTCCGCTTATTTTCTATTATTTGTTAATATTTCTTCGCATGAGTGTTGTTGGTTAATGTATGCTATGAGTAGGACACAGAAATCGGCGACGCTGTTCCAGGCTCGCGTCCTAGTTGGGAGTACGAAATAGCTCGCGGGGGAACTAAACTGGAGAAATATGGAGTCATGGACACCACTCGGTGTGAACCAGGATAAAGATTTAAGGCCGCATTCACCCCTCGCAAGGGAAGACCTCAAACCGTTGGGTTCAGAATGGTCTCTTACTCATGCCACTTGTAATGATGTGATTTGTACAATAAACTAACCGAATCTACTCAACATGTATTCAAAGATAGCCTACGCCTAGGTTTGCATGCATAAAGATAATAATAAAACCTACATCTAAGTTCGCATGCTTTAAAGTAAGTTGTCATAACGGCAAACAAGCGAGAACATACAATCGTCACACATGCATGCTCAATTATCTAATGCAGAAAATAAATAAGAATCTAAGTATAAATATAAATTAAATCCCTAATATGAAAATAACCTAATCATGCATAAAGAAAGAAAATACTATCGACTAAATCATGCTTAAGATAAATAACATACTAGCAACCTAATCAAGCTCGAATACAATGTTGGATGAATGAAATATGTGTATCTCTCAAGCGGTACGTGGCATTGTATTCTGAGTGCAAACCGCAATACCGTCCATTCAGATTCGGCTACGGAATTTACGTCCGGGTTTCCATCTGATATACCATAAGAAAGAACACATATCCATTCACCCAACGGCCACAACACAAATCAACTAACGACTCTCATGCAAATTAAATTTAATGAACAATTAAAAGAAGAATGAGAATAAATAAAAGAGGTGCCCTCAAGTCTAACCTTTTTTGTCGCTTCTTGGAAGTGCGTTACACGGCCGTTGGTAGGGTTGATGATCCGAAACTCTTCCGGTTCACTAACTCAACGTTTCCCTTTGCTGTTTCACTATTCGAGCTGCTGTTTCACTCTGTTTCGCTGTTGTTTCCTCACTATTTTGCTGTTGGTTTTTTCGGTTTTAAGGGGTAAAATATGGGCTGTTTTGGTGTCTGTTTTAGGGATTTAAGGGCTGCGGTTTTAGTGATTTTTGAGAGGGTTTTTGGACGGTTTTTTAGTGCAGTTTTGGGTCAGTTTCTGGGCGATTTCAGGGGTGTTTTCGAGGTCTAAACTTATGGCAAACTGGGCAATAGGGCTGGGTAGTGTGCGGCAGTTTTTGGTGTGTGCAGTTGGTGCAAAATTAGTGCAGTGCAGGGAAGATTATGCGGCACTTTGTAGGGGGGTTTTGCAGCAATTTTGGAAGTCTATGGGGCGGCTAAACTGGGTTGAACATAGAGCATATGTGAGGGCTGTTTGTGGGGGTATAGGTCACAGCAATGGAGGGTTCTGGTGGTTGGTGTGGACGGCAATGGAGAGGTTTTGGTGTGTGAGTTGTGCGACAATATGAAATGGATTTTTGGGAAGGCTTTTGGGCGTGAATGTGCTCTAGGGTGTGAAGGTGGGTGAATGCCTCTTTTTATAGGCAAATGGATGTAAGTAATCCTAGTTTGAATAGGAAATGATCTTCCAATGATGGTGACATCTCCTAATTAGTATCATATAAGGAATAAATCTCTCTAATTTAGGATAGTGATTGGTTTTGATTTGGAAAGGGATTCATGAGATTTCTTTTAATTAGGAAAAGATTTGGCTTGATTTTAGACATATGTTAAATGTGATTTTGGCTAATTAGGAAGGCCATGGGCGTGTCAGTGTGTGCATGGGCGTGTGGGATGGTCCATGGGCGTGGGCTTTGGGTTTTTGGTTGGCTTGGGTATTTGGGCTTGGTGTATGGTTTGGTAAGTGGCTTATGGGGTTTTGGGCCGAGGATAAACTTTGAAACAGAGATCCAACGAGCAAATCGAAGCTAGACAACCGAATTAAATCCAACAAAAAATACCAATTTCCAACTTTACCCTTCCAATGTCCGTTTCTCACGACTTCCGCAGTTTAAAAGGTAGTGTCTCCATTCGAGACTCATCATAGGGACTTATATGTAAAAATGCAGTGCCTAAACTATGGCTATTGGATGAATGAAATATGTGTTATCTCTTGTGGTGTATCGGATGGAAACCCAGATGTAAATTCCGTAGCCAAATCCGAATGGACGGTAATGCGGTCTGTACTTGGGAAACAACTCCACATACCGCTTGAGAAACGCACATATTTCGTGTCATCCGATCTTATGTTTATTTGTTGTTTATTAGAAATATTATGTTACTTTTATGCATGATTTAGTTGATTATTCCAAGCATGATTAGTTATTTATTTCGCATTAGGAATTTAATTTATGTTTATGGTTAGGTTGTTACTTATTTTCGCGTTTGATAATTCAATATGTTCATGAGATTATTGTGTGTTTTTCCATTATGAGGACTTACTTTTATGCATACAAACTTAGATATAGGTTTTATTTTAATGCACGTTAACTTATAAGTAGGTTATTCTAGCGTATGAATGTTGCGTAGATTTGGTTAGATTATTGCACAAATCCGTTCATTACAAGTGACATAAGTAAGGGACCATTCCGAACCCAACGGTTTGAGGTCTTTCCTTGCGAGGGGTGAGTGCGGCCTTAAATAATTTTCCCAGTTCACACTGGGTGGCGACTTCATTATTCTCCAGTTTAGTTCCCCCGTGGGCTATTCCGTACTCCCAACCAGGCCGCGAGCCTGGAACAACGTCGTCGATTTCTGTGTCCTACAGTCTGGCGACTCCACTGGGGATAGAGAATCGGCCCCGAAATAATGTCTTGTAATGATTGTGATTTGTGCTTTAGTTAACCGTGTCTATAGTGGGTTGAGGGGGTTTAATCAAAGGCATTATTAAGGCTAGGTGATGGTTTGGTGTCTTCCTTCATTCACTACCTTTCTATAAGGAAAAGTTGTGAAGGCACCTAGGTAACCATTTACCCGTAGCTCACTGTGATGGACTAATTTAGAGGACTTGTTGTTTATTTCTCTCACCAAGGCGATAAGAGCCTAAGAGGCTTGGGTATTTAAGAGAGTTCGCTTCATCCTCCCTCTGGGGAATCTTCAATAGGAAATCCATTTGACAGTCGGTCATGCACCGTAACCCGTTGGCACGTACCTTAAGGTATAAAAAAGGTGCGCTCACTTGGTCGTTCGAACCCTTGAGTGGGGAGACCTAGTTGTGGGCAATACTTCGCCAGCAGGAGCCTTTGTCCACATTCCCATAAACCCACATGTAGCCACCCTTTTATGCTTGTGTTTGGGACCATCATCATTTGGATTCAGATGGACTTCTTGTCATGATATGTGAACTTGTTGGGCCATTTAAACTGGGACGAGTTTGTGTCTTATGACAATAGGGCCAAAAGCTTCTAAAATGCCAATGGGCCACTTTGTGTTTTGGCCCCGTATAATTTGAAGTTGTTTAGCCACGTTATCGCAAAAGTGTAAACATGTTGGGCCTTTTTGCAACTGGGACAAGTTTGCACCACACAATAATATGATTGAATGCTTTAAAATGATAATGGGCCAACTTGTATGAAAACCTTGATGAGCTTTGGAAATCCAAACATGATCCAAATACGTCAGAAGCATGAGTCTGATATCTGTTTTAATAACCACATACATATTATACCTCATACATCGCACGCATCTCATGCATCTCATGCATACACGCATCATGTTAACCCATGTGTCTTAAAATCCATCATAGATATCCGTTGGGTTAGGGGTAAAAGAAGACTTGTCAAGACGAGTCTAGCAAACATGGATATCGGGGAAAAGGAAACCAAGGAACAAAAAATTACGACGAGGATAGAAAGACCATTGGGGGGCCTTCAAAAAAAAACAAAAAAAAACAAAAAAAAACAAAAAAAAAAAGAAGAAAAAGAAAAATTGTTTGATTTTAGTCCTTAATAGTTTGGCATAAGTCTAATGATGAAATCGTTTGCTTTAGGGAGAAATCTTAGAAACGATAAACTCTTGATGTGCTTTTATTTGATACTTTGAGTGATTGATCTATGTTAGACTCATAAGCACTTGATTATGGTTCTTAGCAGTGAAAACATGAGTAATTAGCAAAGTGACTAGTTGAAGAAATTGTAGGTCGGTGAATGATCGTTTGCTTAGATGTCTATCTTTATTTTCTTATGTTATGATGTGTGGTATGGTTGAAAATGAAAGAAAAATCTCTAAAGAAAAGAATTGAACCACCTATAACCGATAAGCGTGAAGCTACCCATGGGCGAGTATTAGGACCACCATGAGGAGAAATGCTACATTAAAGTGTAGGTGTGTTGAAAAAAAAGAAAAAAAAAGAAAAAAGAAGAAGTTCAAAATGAAAAGAAAAGAAATAGACAAAAAAATAAAGAAAACCATACCACATTGAGCACAGAAAAGCAACTGCAGGCATAATTGAGACATCTAGGTTGGTTTGACCCATCGATCCCAATTTTTTGACGAAATCATTGAGTTGGCTTACATGGGGATGAATTTGCAAAGGAACCTTTGCGCACACGCACTTTTAGTTTGGCTTAGATCATTTATTCAAAGACTTAGATTTGAGTTGCATTGTGTGTTTTGAAGGTTCTCTGGTTTCATTACTAGGCATTCCTTGAGGACAATAATATGTATAACTATTGGGACTATTTCGTAGCATGTAATATAGTATGATGATATGGAATGCCCCACCATGTGGTTCATCTTGACCAAGTGCAAACAGCGAAGAGCAGAAAGCTAAGCCAAGACTGGGGACGATCAGTCTACCACCCCGCGAATAAGGGATATAACGAGAACTTGAGCCATAAGAGAAAAGAGAACTGAGCAATCACCAGAAAAGAACTGGCAGAAGAAAATTGTAAGCAGACCCAGGGGGCGACCAGAGACATTTATGGGCGAATGACACAAAGGAGCACAAGGAAGACCTAACCCAGCGGAATAGGAAACATATCCATGCATACATGCATACATGTCTCATGCACACAACTTGCTTCGTTTTTGTTCACATGATTTGAAGAAAAGTGAAAAAGACAAAATATTTGGGAACAAGACCCACAATCAGGAAGAAGACCCGCAATTCAATTTGGGAACAAGACCCACAATCGGGAACAAGACCCGCAACACAATTTTGGGAACAAGAACCACAATCGGGAAAAAGACCCGCAACATAATTCGGGAACAAGACCCTCAAATCAAATCGGTAACAAGACCCACGGGAACAAGACCCACAATTCAGGGAACAAAACCCTCAACTCAAATCGGGAACAAGATCCACGGGAACAAGACCCACAACTCAGGGAACAAGACCTTCAACTCAAATCGGGAACAAGAGCCACAATTCAGGGAACAAGACCCTCAACTCAAATCGGGAACAAGACCCACGGGAATAAGACCCAATTCAGGGAACAAGACCCTCAACTCAAATCGGGAACAAGACCCACGGGAACAAGACCCACAACTCAGGAACAGACCCTCAACTCAAATCGGGAACAAGACCCACGGGAAAACAAGACCCACGGGAACAAGACCCACAATTTTGGGAACAAGACCTTCAACTCAAATCGGGAACAAGACCCACGGGAACAAGACCCACAATTCAGGGAACAAGACCCTCAACTCAAATTGGGAACAAGACCCACGAGAACAAGACCCTCAACTCAAATCAGGAACAAGACCCACAACTCAGGGAACAAGACCATCAACTCAAATCGGGAACAAAACCCATAATTCAGGGAACAAGACCTGTAACTCAAATCGGGAACAAGACCCACAATCGAGAACATAACCCACTCGATGGTTCGGGAACAAGACCCAAGGGTCACAACACCTCGCCATCAATCTCATCACAAGTCGGGGAACAAAACCCTCATCTCAACTCAGTCATGATTCGGGAATGGACCACAACTCATCATCTCAGTTCGGTAGTGATTCCTAGAGATCGCAACATCTTACAGGGATGAACCTCAGGGGTCGCAGCACCTCACCACCATGACAACTCAGTTCGAAGCAACAGGCAAGTCAGGCAGCAGCTGGCGAGCCAGGTAAGTAAAAATGCATTACATAACTTTGATAGGATTGTCACTGTCACACACTGCACAAGTCCCATCAAAATGGGGGGGACTGTTGGCACTGCATTTTTTCATATAATTCCCGATGATGAGCCTCATATGGAGGCACTACTCTTTAAGTTGCGGAAGTCGCGGGAAACGGACGTCGGAATGGAAAATTCATAAATCAATACCTTGTTGGATTTAATTTGTTTGCTTAGCTTTGGGTTTGCTTGTTGGTCTCTGTTTTAACTGTTAGACTCGGCCCAAAAAAAAACCCTGCACCCATCCAAAGCCCATTTCGCCCAAGCCCAATCCAAAAATAATTAAAACATTTAAAACACATGTCACAAATTAAATTAAATCTAATCAAATCAAATAAATTAAATCAAATCCAATTAAAATAAAAACAAATCCCAGTCCTAAATCTAAATAAATCACCTTACTAAATTAAAAGATTCAAATTAAATCTCATCAATCACTTTCCTAATTAAATTAAATCACATTCCTAAACTAAATAAAATCAAATCAAACTAAAGCAAATCACCTTCCTAATTTGAATAGATCCTCTCCTTATAACAAACAAATTAAATATTCCCCATAATTACACAATATTCTTTCCCTACCCGTACAAGGACAACCTCAACCCTCTCCTATAAAAAGGACCTTAAACCAAACCCTTAGACCCAGAGAGCTCATATTCACGGCAAACCAAAAACAAAAAAAAAAAAAGAAAAAAACCTAAAACACTCACTACTCACGCCTCTCTTCTTTCCCTCTAGCCTCTCCTTCTCGCCACTCTCCATAAACCCTAAAGTCACACGTACTTTGCTCCACTTAACCATGCATACGTGAAAACCACTAAAACCAAAGCAACAAATCAACCGATTCACTTGTGAATCACACAAAACCCTAATTAACGCCATTCCCAAACCACTCTCAAACACAAACGTCCCACTGACCAAATTGAAGCCACGCTAAAAAGACACCTCATGTAATAAACACACACGTCCCACTGACCAAAATACAGCCACACATCACACACTCACCGAGCAGCCACGTGAAGCCACAAACCAGCCCCTGCCCTCACCAAATTAACGTGAACAACACACCTAACAGCCCATCACCAACGACAAACTGCCAACTCACAATAACAGCCCCTCATCACGCCATTACCCTTAAGTCACTCACGAAACTTCATATATCCCTTCAGCATTCACGCACTCCTCAAAGCCAACTAAACCCTCACTAACTGAGCACTCCACAGCCCCTAAACCCTCACTAGCCGAGCACTCTACAACCCCCCTAATACCCTCTCCATTCAGGCACAACCAACCCTAAACTGCACCCTAAATACCGTAAACTGCACCTAAAAAAACTGCATCCTTTCACCGAAAAATCTGCCCATAAAACAGTCCAGTTTCACGGTAAAAACTGCCCAAAACCGCAAATAACCACCTAAAATAACGTCCAGAAAACATGAGCAAAAACAGAGAAAATAGCAGCCCAAAACAGCGAAACAGCGAAGGAAAACATTGAACCAGTGAACCGGAGGAGTTTCGGAGCGTTAACCCTTCTGACGGCCGTGTAAAGCACTTCCAAGAGGCGACATAAAAGGTTAGACCTGAGGGCACCCTTTTCTATTTATCTCCGCTTATTTTCTATTATTTGTTAATATTTCTTCGCATGAGTATTGTTGGTTAATGTATGCTATGGCTATTGGATGAATGGAATATGTGTTATCTCTTATGGTATATCAGATGGAAACCCAGAAGTAAATTCTGTAGCCGAATCCGAATGGACGGTAATGTGGTCTGTACTTGGGAAACAACTCCACTTACTGCTTGAGAAACGCACATATTTCGTGTCATCCGATCTTATGTTTATTTGTTGTTTATTAGAAATAGTATGTTACTTTTATGCATGATTTGGTTGATTATTCCCAAGCATGATTAGTTATTTATTTCGCATTAGGAATTTAATTTATGTTTATGTTTAGGTTGTTACTTATTTTCGCGTTTGATAATTCAATATGTTCATGAGATTATTGTGTGTTTGTCGTTATGACGACTTACTTTTATGCATGCAAACTTAGATATAGGTTTTATTTTCATGCACGTGAACTTAAAAGTAGGCTATTCTAGCGTATGAATGTTGCGTAGATTTGGTTAGATTATTGCACAAATCCGTTCATTACAAGTGACATAAGTAAATGACCATTCCGAACCCAACGGTTTGAGGTCTTCCCTTGCGAGGAGTGAGTGCGGCCTTAAATCATTACTCTCTTCTCAACTATACTTGTGACTATTGTAGGCAAAATGATTTGATTAATATTTTGTTGGCTGTGTATATGGATAGGGGTGAGCAAAACCGGTTTCGGTTCCGGTTTCGAATGGAACCGGAACCTACCCGGAAAAATTCGGTTTCGCACTAAGTCGAACCGGAACCTACCCAATTAAACAGGGTACCCTATTATTCGGTTCCAATCTGGTTCCGATCCGGTTCCGGTCCGATTCCGAATTACCCTATTTTAAAATATTTTAATGAAAACTACATTCTAATACGAGTCCGTAGGAAAAAAACGGGGACTAAATCAAAGTGCGGAAGCTCAAAAACAAAGAAAATGAAGTTTTAGACTTTTAATGCTCGTCAGCCTAATTACTCTTTCTGTTTTCAACTAAAGTTTTTGAATGCAGGGTACCCTATTATTCGTTTTAAATGCAACTACAGTATCATTTTGCCCCGGGAAAAAAAAGGTGATGTCATTGTTTTTTTAGCAAAAGAAAGTGAACATAAAATTAAAAAAGAAACTCAATTCTACAGTTATTATAATATGAAATATTCTAATGCAATTGGATGCCTGACTAAGAATTAGATTTTGAAAATTAATCTATTTACTATAATTGTATCGGGCGTCATTACATAGATATAACATAAACACGAGCTTGATCAAGATTTAAACGAAAAATACCAGACATATCATGCACAGAAGAAGTCATGAGGCAGCTGCGTATGCAGAAACTGCAACTTGAATGTGCCAGAATAACCAACAGAATAGAGGTCATTAGGTATCAAAAATTTTCAATGAAAAGCCCCATAAAGATCAACTAAATTTTTTGAATGCAGCTACCACTAAAATAGTAGTGAAACCGGTTCTATATTCGATTCCAAAAACCGGTTCCATGGTCCAGTTCCGGTTCTGATCATTTTGGAACTGGATCCTACCCGGATAAAATCGGTTCCTTCATTTTTGGAACCGAAACCTACCTGATTACAACCAGTTCCGATTCCAAACCCGGAAAACCGGTCCGGTTCCAACCGATTTCGGGTAGAGCCGGAACCGTTGCTCACCCCTACATATGGAGAATGGTAAAAATAATCGGAGAATTCACTTATTCGGTAATTTAGAAAGAAATAAAATAACTATTAACTTGGATTAGAAGTTTCACATGTTTAGTCACTAACTTATTCATTCTATTTTCTTGTCTTTTTATTTTTGTGTGCATTAGTTTTACTATCTTTTTACTTTTATCAAACGTTTGTGGGTATCGTTGCTGTAAGCCCTCACGAGACTACAACTCGTCCACTAGGGACACCCATGGGTTTAAAGGCTTGTTGCATACGCTAAATGCAATCGTGATCCCTACGAAAGTGGTTTAGTTTAATTTTATTTTAAAGATGTTTATGTTATCTTATTTTGTTATTTTGCTCGAGGACTAGCAAAATGTTAGGTTTGGGGGTGTGATGAGTGGTAAATATATCACTATTTCCCACTCATTTGACCTAATATTTTGTATAATTTCTTGAGTTTTCTCAATATTTTGATGTGTTTTGTGTTATTTTATAGATAAATAAGGTTTTGGGACTCTCTGGAGATGATTTGGGGCTAAAACAGTGAAAAACGGAAAAAAAAAAAAAAAAAAAAAAAAAAAAAAAAAGGGCAAAACTGTCATTTGACACGTCGCGACCGCTAATGTGCGCCGAAGTCTGCTAACATGCGATGGGACACGTGTCACAATCAGATAAGATTTGCTAAAATACGCATTGCTAACATGGGTCGTCTACTAACGTACGCCAAATCTGCTAACGTGCGCCTGCCACGTGTCAACATCACAATAAATCATGCTAACGTGCGCCAGACACGTGTCATCATCACATGCTACCGACAACCATCATCGCCACGTCAGCAAAAAAATTGAGTTAATAATCAATCAACGCCACGTCAGCGTAATTATTGGGTTTATCATTCAGCCCTTTACACGTGTCACCATCTCAACAAAAGGCATGACACGCATCGCGACGCGTAATGATGTGCGCGTCGCGACGCTCAGGGCCAACTTTTGCCTATAAATAGAAGGCCGAATTTCAGATTTGAATTCATACCTTCTTCTATGTAATTCCTTAAGAATACTAAGAAGATTGTATCTTGCTTGTTTATTTACAGCTTTCTGTAATTAATTTCTGCTTTTGCACTTTCTTTTCTTTACTTTTTAGTCTTTACTTTCAGCAATTTACTTTTACGCACAGTACTTTTCTTTCTTTAATTTTCAGTTTTTACTTTTCAGTAATGAGGAGGTAACTCCCCCTTGTTGGGGTAAGAAGTAAAGCTTTTATTACTAATATTTAGATTAATCTCCCTTAAATATAATATATAAACTAGTTAAAACCTGACTTTATGAAGATACCGCATGATTGGTCGGTTGGTAATTATTGAAATTGGTTTTAACCTGACTAAAATGGATACCGCCTGATTGGTCGGTTGGTAATTTATTATTAATTTGACTTAATGAGGATACCGCGTATATGGCTGGTTGGTAATTATCACGCAAAGTTAATATATTATATTAACAGAGTATCTAAAATAGTAGTGATAAAAGTGGATCATTTTACCTCAGCATTTTCTTTTATTGTATTTTTACATTTCTTAAGGGGGTGTATTCAATTGAGATTTTAAAAGAATATTTATGGATAAATAAGTCCAATAGATTTTAAAAGACATTTAAATAATGTAAAGACTTATAAGATTTTATGAAATTTCTTTTAATCAGGATTTGTTACTTATTAGATTTTAAAAGATTTATATCATAAGAATTTGTAAGATTTGAAAGGACCACATATAGATTAAAGACTATGTTTCAAAAACTATGTTTATATATTGTATAATTAAATATGCTATAAAGATTTGAAATTAATAGCAATGTCAAATTAATAGCATTCTTTAAAATTATGGTGTTTTGAGATAATTTTTTCTTTAAAAAAAATATTCAATTAATAGTGTGACTTTAGAGGTTGGAAAATTTTAGACCATGAAAAATTGATTTAGCATATGTTGTAAACTTTTCTTTCCCTCCATGTTTGTCAATAAGTTTTGAACAATTTGTTAGATGGCTTTCTGTAATGAAATATTTGTCTATAATTTAGTCCTCATTTTTTTTGGGATTATGGAGATTATATGATTATGTTAAGAAGAGTTTTTCAAAACATGAAAACAAGACAACCTAATAATTTTATAATTTCTTTCAAACTCTTAAAAATTATTGACAAATCATTTGTACAAAAAGAACTTCAGAAACTTCTCTTGGTAAAATAATAATTTATGATTCCATTTCTCATAAAAGAAAAGCATTAATCCAAGAAATGTTAATTAAAAAAAAAAAAGTTGTGATATAGGGAAACCAATTAACGTAGCCGTGTAGACAAGCATAAAAGGATCACCTATACATGAAGGAAAATATTGACAGATTGCTAATCTTGGATTCTTATATATAAAATAAATAAATAAATAAAAATTTCATCTTAGCATGACGTCTTTTTATTGTATGTCACACTTATTTTAAAACGAACATCAATTTGGAAAATAGAGTTTAATTCAAATTATAGGACCACTTAATTGTGTCACACTAGCAGACAAAAAAAATCTCACATCAAAAGTCTCATTGGTTAGTGTGAGATTATTTTAGGATTTCATATTTATATTTTTCACTAAAAAGTCTCACAAAATCACACATATAAAGAAATCCTTCAAAATAAGTAAGTTTTTCAATACTATAAGCCTTTTTATTACTTGTTTAAAGTCTTGATTGAATACCACTAGATTTGGACACCCTTATTAAAAAATCTCAATAATCTTAATGGAATACCACAAGACTTTTTAGATTATTTAAAAATCTTAATTGAATACCATAAGACTTATTTAACCCAAAAAAATCTTTTAAAATCCTAATTGAATACACCCCCCTTAATTTCCAGCAATTACTTTTCAGCTTTTACTTTTCACCAATTTAATTTCAGCATTTACTTTCCAGCAATTTAATTTCAGCAATTTAATTTATGTCTTTTATTTTATTTAAGTTTTTACCAGCTCTAGTTATGAGTTATAACTAAGTCAATTATCTAGGGTTGTGATGAATTTCAATATCACCGGTTTATAAGGGGTTAATTTATAGTTTGGGTAATCTAAAGGTTTATTTATTAAGTCTTAAATTTAATGCTTCTTGTTAACTGGCCATTAATAAGATTGATCAGGTAAACTTAAAATGAACTTGGAAAATGGATTTTAGGTTAAAGTTCTAGACTTAATAACCCACGATCTTTCTTGAGGATAGATAACCCTTTAATAGATTTCCTTACAGGATAAAAATATACATGTCGGGCGGGGGTAGCCATAATTGGAACTTGCACTTAATGAATTCAGGTAACTTGGTTGACATAGGAATATGATTAATTGGGTTACACTGGGTATTTGTATTTGACCATCAGAATAGGCTTTTACATAATTTCATGTTCCATGTTAATAAACCAATATATTACACAAACGTAAAATAATCACTTCATCTTTTAAACGATATTGGAAAGATTCACAACCCTGGATAGTTTCTAAATATTGAACTTTCTCAAACTACTTTCACGCTGTTTTATTTACTTGTTTTAAATTTCAAGTCACAATCCAAGTCACCATCCAATCAAATAACCAATCCATTAAATACTTGTAAAAATTTGGGTTCA